>VZTX01008022.1:714283-772474 GCA_013400915.1 Pardalotus punctatus
GCCGCCGTCGGAGCTGGGGCGGGGAGCGGCAGCGGGGGCCGCGCTGGGGCTGCCGAGGAGGATGAACCGCCCGGGTAAAAATAAACAAGGGCATCACCGCCCGCCCCGCCCCGCCCGGGCCCCGCGGCCGCGGCAATTCCGACTGCGCCACCGGCCCGGCCCCCCCGCGGGCTCCGGCCCTTCTGGAAGCTGCGGGAGCGCGGGAGGGGGGCGGGGCTGCCGCGGGACGTCACCGAGCACCGCCCTGCTCCTGCCTACGTCTGGTCGGTGTCACGATGCCCAATGTGCAGCTCGGGCAGGAATAACATTCATTGTAGTCGTTCGGGTTTGGAGCGTCCCTGCCACGAGCTGCTGTTTGTCCACCTGCAGTACCACTCTGGGAAATGCAGTGCATGCATGCAAAAGTGTGTGGTGTAAACCAGCACATGTTAACAGGAGAGATGCAGTCTACAATAAGGGTTTCATCAAGATCATTGATAATTGGCATAATTTTAAGGTGCTACCTTAAAATTAAGCCATGTCTTCTAGCCTCAGCTGCAGTATAAAGAAAGTCATACCTAAGCCTTTGTCCATGGATGATGTGACCACTACACATTCGATTTGATTACGTTCTGACAGGCACGCCGACCACAAAACACCAGTTTACACTATAACTGAATGTTAAATGTTTGTTAGTCATTTCTAACAAAATGGGGAAAAAGGTATTGACATATGTAATTTCAAAGTGATACTTAAAAACAATTCTGGATTCCAACCCACAGTCTCAGATATCTTCAGGAAAGTGTTAGTAATCCAAGCAGATTGTAGAACTTTAAAAACAAACAGACAAACAAACAGAAAACACTTTATGTGGATATTCTGAAAAATCTTTTACTCATTCCATTTACATTAATTAAAAAGACAGAATAGGAGGATCACCTGCAATATACTGTAATGTCAAAAATAATTGTTTCTTTGGAACCTTGGTTGTATTTTGTATCCATATTCAGGGATATACTTCCTATCTTCAGCCTCTGCAGCTGATTCCAGGGCTGTCAACAACACAATATAAAATTTCATTCTTTTTACACAGAAAACATACTATGATTCACTCAGCTAGATTGCGTGTTGGAGAAAAAATGCTGAAATCCTTCATGCAAAGCAATGTGGATATTTATGGGAAAAGTTTTCATATACATCTTTTTTATTCTGGATAAAACACAGCAGCTTGTTGCATGCAATATTGGGAATGTTTTAATAAAAATTTACAGATTAAATATAAATACAAAATTTTTGCCTTCAAAGCTGAAATGTAAGAGGTATATCAGATATGAATCAAAACCCAAATGTCCTCAGTTACCTGCAAGAGCCAGCCAAAAAGTTGATATCTTTAGAACAAATGGTGATGGGCCTTATCCAGGAGCATTTCTGGCAGCCAGTTACAGGGGGATAAGATATTACAACTGCTCTGAAATTACAGAGTGACTCTTGTATTTCAGAATGTTCAGAACTTTGTTTTAAATATAGCTTGTGAGCCCAGTCAGTGAGTCTTTATTTCTGGACTAATCATTACTTAGAGAGGAATATATATTGATCACATAGTAGTAAATTGAAATCTTCCCTCCTTGTAATGGAGGCTTGGAGAGAAAAGGAAAGATTCCTGTCTGGTTTTATTTCTCAGTCAAAACTTGACAATGTCTATCTCCAAGTTCACATCTATATGTTTATATATATACTGATAGGAGATTTAATGTAAAACTACTGGAAATTGCCCCTTCCAAGTGGGTTTAAAATATGCTGGTTGCTTTTCATTGTGGGTTTGGTCGTTTATAAAGATATAATACTTAAAGCTCATCAGTTCTTCTGCTACTTTTTTTTTTTTTTAGTTCAGAAGAGATATCTGTAGTTTGGTTTAGTGAATGCCAGAGCTGAATACAGGATGGTGGTTTTAAGTCTTCAATAGTCTGGCAACAGAGAGAGGGGAGGGAGAGAGGCAGCTCTTTCTGTTAGAGAACAGTAAATGGATGCAGGAGAATAAGAGCACTTCTGGCAGGAGCAAGTGCTGCATTTTGAATACTCAGTACTGCAAATTTCTTTCTTCTAGGATATTACAGAAACTCCTGCTAATGACTGTTCTGCTTCTCCAAAACCATAGGTTATTTGAAACAGTGGTACGTTAGTGGATGGGCAGCTGTTTAATTCTGATTGTTATTCACAATGAGGTACAACTTGAAGTTTGTGGTGCTTCATTTGAGGAGAGAAACAGATTTTTGTATGCCCAAATTACCTTTGTGCTAGTATTCTGATTCTCTAATGTAGCCTGTTCTGGACAAGAAAACTTGTTTGTCTAAACAGAAATCCAAGGAATATCCTGAAATACGTGCTAAATATGGCAGCAGGTGTTTGTAATTGTAGCAGATAATTATTCTTTTTTTTCTCTTTTTCCTTATAAACAGATATCTTTCCTATATTTTCAGTTAAAATGCACATAATAAGCTCACTAATAAGGTCAAAACACAATCAAAATCTGTTGCTAGGTAACTGAGAGACAAAACAAACATTGTAACCACTGTCTTGGTGTTAATAGTATACTACTTCTTATATCTTTATTAAGTCCTGTGTGAAGTAAATGGAAAGAGAAGCTCACCTTGGTGTGTTTTACCTGTGTTGTCATTAAATACTGACAATGTAATGCAACCAGCATTTTTCATAACTGAGCAGCCAGAGTTAGTCACACACACTTGGCCTGAGGGGAATCAAGTCTCTCTGGATGACCAAAGACAAAAATCCCATTGAGCTTCTGCCAAACAAGCATCTCATGGTTAGCTTCCAACTCTCATACTAGGAGTTACCAGGAATCAGCACTTCCTGACGGTAATTTTCTTAGATATCTGACAGGTTTTAACAATCATGTCCTAAACCATGGTCTGCACCAGAGAGTAATCATAGAATGGCCTGGATTGGAAGGAACCTTAAAAATCTTCTATCTCCTGGTCACCTGCTAGACCAGGTTGTTCAAAACTCCATCCAACCTGGCCTTGAACAATTCCATGGATGGGACATCCACCATCACCAGGCACAGGACCTGGAATGGTCAGGTTCTATGAGTACAATTCTGGTAAAAATAGAAATTTCAAATAAATATTTGAATGCCTTTTATACAATGGTCTCTGTAAGAGCCAGGGGCATGTGGTTCTGCCTTTAGTGCCTTTTACTACTCGAATATTGGTGTTTAACATTTCTTTCAGATGCATATAGAATTGCTATTAATTCCAAGGGAAAACTAAATTTTGATTTATTATGACCCAGCTAAAACACAACCTATGTATCAATTGCTTCCAGAGTACTCCTGTATTTCCAACTTCTGTCACTTTTGCCTGCATGTTGTGGCCTCACAAGCACTAGAGGGGTTTGGAAAGTGAGAAAAACACAGTGTAGATATGCCCTTCACTGTTTTCCACACAGTAATATTCCCAAGCTTCTGGTTCACTCATTAAAGGGTAATGTACAGTCCTTTGCTATTACAGAACAGATCTCAAAACAAGCTCTGTAGTAATAAACCATAAACATCTCCCATGGTTAAAGTTTCTCTTGACATTACTGTTATCACTGGTTACCCTGCACATTCCAGGAATTGTTTAGATTGTTCAGAAGGCAAACCACAATCACAAAAACAGCTGTGGAACAACAGTGGTATTCACTGACGTAAAACAAAATGCATGAGAGTGGAACTATTTTTAACTTTAATATGTAGTAGATACATGATTGACATAGAAGAAATTAATTACATCACCAGGAATATTTGTTAGTGAAGACAGAAGGAGAAGTTTGCTAAAATGATGTACTGAATGACACTGAATAAGCATTTCCATTGCTTCTTTTTTTGTTTTTTTTGTTTGTGCTGACATAACAGCCCTTCAGAAAAAGATATTTCTGACTGAATTATTTAATGAATTAATAACTTTTTGTATGTCACTGGAAAATGAAATATTGAATTTATACTAATAATCTGAAGTGGTATGCCAAGGACAAAATTTGGAAATTACTACAAACTAGAAAAATATATCAAGGATCTTTCAATACAGGGAAGAAATGCATATACACTTCAACTAGAAGGAACATACTGATAAAACATCAGTTTTATCCTCTGTTTCCTGCAGGTGATCATATCATATCATATCATCATATCATTCCTTTCATAAAATTACCAGTTACAGGTAACTGATTCAGGGTATAGTCAGTGAATCTATAAAGCTGTCACAAGGCAACAGCAGTGCCAAAAGAACCAAATCTGCCCTTTCCCATTCCCAGTCTATTTTTTCTACTTCTGATGCCAATTGCTTTGTGATGGCCTAAGTGTTAGTATTAACTAGAGTACCTACTGCCTTTCACCCTAAATGCTAACATAAAAAGGAGGAAAATGTATCCACATCTACACTGAGGTGTGAAAATGTTGCATAAAATAAGGGCTGTGTCTCAGAGAGCTTTGTCTCAAAATTTTTTGTTCAGCTTCTGCATATATTAAAATTTTATTCAGTGTAGGGGTGCACCAGTCATTAGAGATGTAACCAGTGCTATGACATCATGTGGCAAGAGTTTGTGGAAAAAGGGCTGCTGGTGATAAATATAGACATTTGCTCACATCTCAAGGGCCCAGGTGGTATCCCACTTGATAAGTGAGTCTCTAAATGTGAGCGATGACGCAGGTCAAGCCTCACATTTCTGCTCAGAAGTGTAGATGGCATTTGCGGTGATCATTGTGCACAGGGCCTTAAGATGATACCAGGGAAAAAAGGGGGGGATCTACACTGCTCTTTTCTCTCGAAAAAGAAAAAGGTAATAATATGGTAACAATATTACATAGACAAACTTTATAATGTGTGTGATGTTTATAAAGGTTATCTTCTCTATTTTTATAAACCTTATGAGATATGAAAGTGTTCACAATGTCTATTTTTTTGTCAGTTACAGGAAATCAGTCACCTTCTCTCCCTTTCATGTTGGTTAATGGCAATTTTAGGGTCGAGGCAAGTAGATACTTTGGCAAACACTAAGAGCAGAACACAGTTCTGACAAGGACAGACTGTGAAGGAAGTAGGGGAAATGGGCAATACAGAAATACCAGAAGCAGGAAATCACCACTCACAATTACAGGAAATATTATTAATAGATTAATCTTGATAAAAACTGGAAGCATAAAATAACTGTGGTAGAAAAGAAGATGCAATATTGCCTACTCTGGAAGTGAAAAAATAGTCCAGTGAGGTAGCAAGCAACCAGCACTTGCACGTGTGGCCTCACAACCAAAAGACTTTGGAAACAGACCAATTCCATGGGAAGTGTCATCCCCTCCATCCTCTGCAATCTTGCAACGCACACCTTTCCCTGCCTTTCTGCCATCAATAAGCAGCAAAAGGAGGAATCATCATTTTGCAGTGATTAGCAAGTGTCACAGAAAACCACATTTCATCATTCCTGCTTTGAGAGTCATGGAATAGCACGTAATTACATTAGCCAGCTTTGTTGTTCTACTGCCAAGTCCTTCCTGTGGGAAAGGGCTGTGGTTATGTGCTACATAACCAGCTCAGCAAGTCATGTCAAATCCCTGATGAAATGTAGGGAGAGAGCTTACCTCATCACAATTAAAAACCTGCTCTGTTTCCATTTGTGTAGCACAGAGCTAACTGTTATGGCAAGGCTGGATCACAGCTGTTTAACTCCACTGTCTTAACATGAAAAAATAGCACAGATAGAGCCATTAGAGAGGAGGGATGACATCAATTCAGCCTGACTGATGTCCTAGTCTGCGTAAATAATTAAACCTTTCCTTAACATACTTTACCATACCTAAATGTACAATATGGAATTATTTTTTCTGATCTGAATTTTAAAAGTTTTAATATAACATTAGACAATTTTTTAAAAAGCATTTATAACAATGAGCCTGAATCTGAAATATTTTTCACTAGAAGAAATCAGGGACAGATACTCTCCAGTCAGTAGATTTCTATTGGTAACTTCAATCAGAATGGAATCTTTATTCAGCCTGAAATATAAATTAGTGTTCCTGAGGCTTCAAGTGAGTTTCTACAGAAATTTTAAAATAGGCTTTTAGCGATTTGAGAGTTTCAGTATTTATCCAAGTGTAATAGAAACATAAACAGTGTTACAAAGAAGCACTAGTTGTAAAAGCTACATTATCCGTACATGAAAATAAACATTCTTCAAGTTGTGATATAGAGGTAAGAAAAATGTATGAAAATTAAGCATTAATCAATTAGTAATTCGGAGATAGAATCCCAAATACAGTCATCTTACTATATCAGACTTGGACATAGAGAGTTTTATGCATGTCTCTCTGAATTTAATATAGGGTCACTGTAGGAAATTTAGTATATCTTGTGGTATCTAAATAAAGTTTCTGAAACTGAGTATGAGTCATTAACAATCCAATGGTAATGGATTAGAATGAGAAATAAAAGGTAATGGGGAGAGACAACTGAAAATTATTTAAACAAATTGTTGCACTGAAAGAAACATGCTAGTGGAGTTCTTCAAAGATCCATCTTGAGACTGACTTTAATATTTTCATTAATTACACCAGCACTAGGTGCGCTACTGACTTAAAAATGCAGAGCTGGGTATCATTTAAAGAAGATTTTTTAAATGTCATATGGGAAACATCTGAAGGCTAGAGACAGAATTGTTTATGTGATTATCTGAAATCCAACAGTGCAAAATAAAAGGGCATGCACCTGGCAGCAGATCAGCATTTCTGATATTAGCAGAATCTCAGCTGTGGGAAACCATCAGGACAGAAGACCCACAAATGCTATTCAGAGGCAGAGTCACTAGTTTTTGATGTGATGTAGCTTTCAAAAGGACCAACAGGATCCTCGAACACAGCAGGTGAGTATGTATGCAAAATAACTAAGTATTTCCTTTAGAAAGCACTTGTGAAACTTAATCTGGAATACTGTATACATTTGTGGTCACTGTTGCTTAAGGATGTTGAATTTTGACTGGAAGGAGAGCAAGGGGAAATTAGAGTGATCAGGGCACTGGTGGCTGTCTAACAAGAGGAGACAACTGTTCTTGGCTCGCATTACCTAATGAGTGTTGAGAAGGGATCCCTATAAATACATCACAGATTAAATACTAGGGAATAAGAAGAGCTCCTTAAGTTAAAGGTAATAGTGGCCAAAAAGAAATGGATACAAACTGGCAAAGAATAAATTTAGTCCTGACTCGCAGCCCTGGCTTTCAGATATGACATAACTGCAAATAGTTTCACTAAAGGATCCTGGTAACAAAATACTTGCAGCAGTATGGTGAAACCAGGGTGGCCTATGAATGTGAGAACCATTATGGTTTAATTATAACAGACGACCAGTATAGCTTGGTAAAGGCTTTGATCTTAATGTGCAGTCAAATCTCATGCCATTTCTTTGTTCCATTTATGTCTGTTTCCTGGCTTCCTTATTTTTTCCTGGGTTTTTTGTGGTGCCACAGTGTTCCCTGCACAGAAAGCAGAAGCCCCAGCCAGTGGAACAGTAATGCTCCTGCAGAGATGGGACACAAACCAGAGGCAAGTAGGATCTCATTTTCAAAGATTACAACTAAACTCATTTTGCAAAGCTAAAAGCAAGATTTTATTAAGCAATAAATCCTATTCTTTTAGATTTGGCATCAGCACCATTCCATATCCACTTTTCAACAGCTTCTAACTGGGTTGAAATTATCATAAAATTAATTTCAGGAAATTTGGAGAATGATGATTATAAACAAACAGCTTTTGATTATTATCTAAGAGAATCAATAGCTGTCCTTGCCCAGGCTAGAGAGCAAAGACATTTCCAAATAAACAAGATTATTATGAGTGCAGTAGGTAATTAGGGTGTGCAGCATTGAGTTACTTAACATAAAGACAGCAGCTAGAATAGTTAAGAATCACAGTAATAAAAAATAAGAAAATAACTAAAAGAGGATGAAATACATCATAAACAAAGTGTTGAGTTTTTCAGTGTTCATAAACACCTTTTATATGTATCAAAGCAACACAAGAACTAAGTTTTCATAACCTGTAACCTGATTCTTACATGTCATAAAAACTTTCATGTACTTTTTGGCAGTTTTTGTTACAGCCTGAATAAATTTTTGACTAGTTTCAAAGGGCTAATTAGACTTTTTCCCCAACCAAAATGCATTCTTCCCTATATTATTAGTTTTGAAAGACAATCTAAAAGACAGGCTTTACAAATGGTCTTTTGAAGCCAAGTAATAATTTCTGCCATTCACTCAATTACACTTATTTTTCTAACAAAAGGAAACCTCTGAGAAGCTTAGTTGAGTTACAAATATCAATTTGAACTATTACTCAGCACATCTGACTTAATAGTGAAATCTCTCACATTTATATTCCTTTAAGTAAGGTTTGTCAATGTATTCATTACTTATCTCCTGTATTATATGTAACTTTTAAAATTTCTGGTTTTTTCTATTTTAATAGAGATCACTTGTTTATCCCTTTTTAAGCTTGAGCTCAAAGAAGAGAAAAAACCTAGCATTTAATTGTATGCTGGCAGTTTGTTGGCACTTTCCGTCTTTGTTCTGTAGATGAAATGAGATAATGCCTAGAGCTTGCAGAAAAGGTACAAGTTTTATTCTTGAATACAAAAGTAATTTTTTTTCTAAAAGCCATATGAATCCCTGGCACTTCTGTGGACTCACAGAACTTGAAATGGTTTTATTCATCTAATCATGATGAGTTATGAGCCATAAAAATTATGTATCATCTTGAGCAGGCATAGATATTAATCCTAGCAAAATTCAACTCCATTAGAAGAAATCATCCTGTTTGAAATCTTTACATCATCTATAAGTCATTAGTTGCTTCTATATTTATAGAGCTGTGCCATGTTGAAGTGATGTTTGATATTAAATATTTGACATCTCTCTAGGTGTAATTTGAGTTCAAACAAAGTTTAAGGAATTTTTAATGCAGCTGCTAATAGCTATTGAGGTCAAAGAGCATTACAGATCAAACAGTGTATTCAAACTCACATTAATATCTTTATAGCCTAGCTCTGGGCCATCACACTATTGTCTCCAAACCACATAAAAACTAGGATGTCAAATTCTAAGTTTGTTATTACAGTGAAAGAAAACTGGCCATTCATAATGGCTTATACTCATGCTTGACACCAGCTTCCTCTAGCCTGCAGCTGTAAACCGCCTAAGACTTTTTTTCTGTTTCTGCCTTCCACGCCTAAGTCACTACTCTTTATTTCTTCCACATTTTCTTCTCATTCTTATGCAGCTAAAAATATCCATTTAAACTTCATCCACCTCTCCCTTCTCCAGTCTGTTTGTAAACAGAGGTGACAACTTCAGGATGATCTATGTGTGGTGGGAATCGTCGCTTCGATGCCACGTTATGTGCAATATTGTCTGAAACATGCCATGGTGTGGGGAAAGTTTCTTGACCTCAGTCACCTAGAGTGCACGAACTCTCATCAGATGCTCTCCAGCGAGGATCTAACCACTGATATATTTACAACTTAACAGCACTTTTAGCTTAAATAGGAAATGTCCAGTTGGCCAGATGCTCCAACAGCGAGGAGGTTGGGGAGAGGCTACGGAATGAGATTAATACGCGTCAAACAAGAAAAGCGTCTACAAGAGAATGAGGGCATTTGCGGAGCAACCGTTGACCGGCAGCAACAGGAGAAACACATGAAGCGCGTTCTGCCTCCCGGGAGATGGGGCGGTCCAGCTGCACCGATTCTCCCCGCTCGGGGAAGCTTTGCAGGGCGCCCCTGGCACGGGCGGGCTCCGCTCGGCGGCCGCGCTGCCGGCGGAACGCGCAGGCCGCGGGGCCGGGCCCNCCTGCCTCTGGGCACAGCCTTCTCTCAGGCATCCACCTACTCCGGCGTGGGGCTGCTCCACGGGCTCCAGGTGGATCTGTGCATCCCTGTGTGCCTCCATGAGCTGCAGGGGAATCTCATCTCCGGCTGGAGCACCTCCTGCCCCTCCTCCGTCACTGACCTTGGTGTCTGCAGAGTTGATTCTGTCACATATTCTCACTCGTCTCTGAGCACAATTGCATCGGCACAATAACTTTTTTTTCCTTCTTAAATCTCTTACCAGAGAGGTGCTGCCACCATTTCTGATGGGCTCAGCCCTGGCCAGCATTGGGTCAGTCCTGAAGCCGGCTGGAATTGGCTCTGCCGGACATGGAGGAAGCCCTTGGCAACTTCCCACAGCAGCTCCCTGTAGCCCCCGTGCTACCCAAACCTGGCCATGAAAACCCAATACCCCCATCTATCTTCAAAAAGTGATTCAAGTTAAGTGATTAAAGAAACACAGACACTGCCTCTGAATTTCCATTATTAACAGAAGGTCGATTAATAATGCAAGTAATATTGCAAGTGGGTTTTTTTCAGTTCTTTTAGGTTTTGTATCCCTTGCAGTTGAGGTGACTTTAAAATAGGGTGTTACAGCACTGGTTGTACTACACTGCTACACAAACAGGTATCAAAGAAATACCAGAATAAAGGAGCTACCTATTGCTATGCAAACTTTAGTCAAGGTAAATTAGGAAAGTATTGTAACTGAGTCTTTCTCATACTATAGATAATACTTTTGTCACTGTCATCTCTGTATTGTGTAATCCTTAAGCAATCTGTTTTGGCTTTTTTTCTGTTTACATAAACCTATTGAAGCTAAATTGTATAGATTCCTGTTTTCAAAATAGATTAACATGCAAGTATTAATAGATTAATTAGAGACTGGATTGCTTGGCTATCTGAATCAGAGAAAATTATGTAGGGGTTAACTTTAGGTACAAAAAAATGTAAGAATTTTGGAAGTTTAGAATAGTGGCTAAGAGCATGGAAATAAATGTGGGTCTGTCAGTTCCATTCACCTTTGCCCAGTGTGAGTTACAAGTTTGGCTTAGCTGATCTCACACATCTAAGGAGATTAAATGAAATAGTGTGGTGTTTTGGCAAATCACATACAAAAGCAAATTGGTAATAAGTTCCAAATAATAGACTCTACTCGTCTTGCACAATTCTGTGTGTCCTAAGCAGTGTGTCACTGAAATGTAGTGCTTAGGCTTGGGAGGGTGCAGTCCTAAAGGAGGCACAGTATAGCCTGCATAACGTAAGTGCCTTAGCAATTTGTGCTGGAAGACGGTGCCTCTAGAGACCTGCAGAGGGAGATGTGTTCCTCCGAAATGAGGGTTTCTAGCTGTCCCTTTACTGTGTAAGAAATTCCATAGGAAGGTGCTTAAAGTTATAAAATAATTACGTGCAGAAAATTCCTAGAAAGAATAAGCTTTTATTTTTAGATCTCAGTGGTATGCAGAGATAAGAACTAAAATTAAATGCTTTGGGTACTATTTTTGGAAGCAGTATCTCATTCTACCTCTAATCCCCAAAAGACTCCAGTGTATTTTGCTCTTCTGAGCCAGGGGCAAGCAGAACTCTTCCTGTAACCCTTCCCCTGTTACTTGCTAAAATGCTGACATTTCAATTCCTTTTATCAAAAAAATGCTTTGCAGGGTGTTGAATTAAGATTTATAAACAAGCTTTGGCCACTTACTGAGCTTACAGTTAGATGTTTGTATTAATACATATGTGTGGGTCTCATTTGCGGAATCTGACTAGTTACCATCTGGCAGATAGTTGAGTGTTCCTAAGTTAGTTTTTTTTTGAGAAAGCTGAATATCTTTCCTGCATAAATATTCTCTGCCTGTCAGATAGTGAGTCCAAGTGTCTTCCAAATATGCAATACTGAAGGTTTGGAGGGGGAGTCTTTAGTTTAACAGAGAACATTTTGTACACCAGTATACAAAGTATATTGAGGGTCAGTTCTCATTATGCTTTCCTTGCATGGGACTAATGAGATATATGTTCGGTTTTGTGTATTCAGATCTTCCATTTCATGAGTTACAGTTTTCTTAATGTTAATTTCAAATTTTTATCATCTACAGGAATGATGCAATGGAGGCAATGCTTACAACATGCATTAAAAAGATGTCATTGATGCTTCTGACTTGGCAATATATGTTAATTTGGGCACATTTTTATAATTTATTCTGCAAAAGCAAATTAAATTTTTCTTCATGTAGTTTCTTTTTATCGAACAACGTTGCAGTGCAATATTTCATATTTTCTTTACAGAACGCTCTGTGATACTTTATTTAACAGTCAAATTCGTTATTTTGGGTTGAGAATCAGCTCACGGATGAAGAAACATGCATTTAGGTGTCTCATGGGAGTGTGTTCCCAAATAGTACAGATCTGTCTTTCTGGTCGGTGGAGATGTCTAAAGACATTTGACCTGGCCTCTGCCTCTGGTTTCAGAAAGGGACAGGTTTCCTTCAGCCCTGTGCCTTGTTGGCCAGCTCTGCATGAGATATCTTTTATACCTCACTTCTTCTGACACTAAATCATGTGTTCATGAGCAGCTGAGTAAAGTTTCATTTGCCTTATTGCCTGTGGCAGAAACTTATTCCCCAAGTTCTTAGGTAGACACTTAAATTTAGTTCTTTTGCTCTGCTGGCACTCCTGCTGGCAGCCTGAGATGTCCAAAGCGTGGATGTGAAGCTGTGAGCTCTGACAGGTGTCAAGACCCTGCCCAAGTGAACAGTAGGGCATAGAAATGTGTTTAGGTGACTGAATCTAGAAATCAGCATCTTGAACAGGGTAATGGAATAGCCAGGCTTTTCTTTTGACCAGCTTGCTTTCTATATAAAAATAAATAATTCTAAGATTTTGATTTTTAGCTCATTTTCTCCCTCTAGCCAGATTTGTTCATCTTCAAAAGCATCAGTTAAGCACAATATGAAGAAAATTTTGAAGAGCAGGCTCCAAACCTTTGTGAATACATAAATGACCCACTGACAGACATTGAGTTTTTACATAAATGGGTAAAGAAAAAATTATTTTTTGCTTACATTTTAATCTTCACTAGATACAAATTTTCATTCATTTATCATTTTTGTGCAGATTTTACTTAATGAGAAGTAATCCATGGAAGTATTGGAAATAAGGACGTAAAGAAGAGTAGTAATATAGATTTAAAAGTGGCTGTGTAAGGTGTCTTTAGTAAATTTGCAGTGAACAAACATGAATTGCAATGTGCTCAGCATATTAACAAGCTTATTTAGAAAAACATTCTTAAATTGTCATGTGGTATTTCTGGTAAAATACTTTTTTAACAATATTTTAATAGGCAAGAAGAGTGGCACACTCCCTGTATGTATAATTTACAGTTCTTTTCCCATCTATTTATTTTATAGTATACCGTGACTGTTAGGCAATAAATTGCAACCCATGCCAGCATTAATACTCCTCGCCCTCACTACAACAGAGAAATATACATAAAGCCTCAGATTCAAGTTTCTGATATGAATATTAAGGAAAAATATTTTAATAATCAATGCAGAAAACATTACAGAAAAGGAACATGAGCTTATTATTTAAGTAGAAGAGCTTGGATTTAATTTTCTTAAACAAAAAAGGAGAACAAATGAAAGTAGTTTGGTTCAGTTTTGTAATTGTTCCTGTCCTTTTACTGTACATCAAAATTCTCAGTAGTTTATTACAAATTGAATTACAGAAAGAGGTCCAAATTCAACAGCTACCAACAACAGCTATGTGATATACTGGCTGTTCTCGAGGCCAATTTTGAGGTGGGTTTTTTTCATTAGTGTGATAGCAGACTGCTGGTCTGAGTATTAATGTGTCATAAACTAGTTACAGAGTATAGCTTTGCATGTTCAAAACCTGGAGAAGGTATTTGAATTTTTTGTGAGGACTAGGCATTTAAACTAATAGAAAAAAAATAATGCAAAAAAAATTTTTACAAGTATTGTTTTCTCCTTATGTGGTTTGGCATACTTGAATATAGTTTTAGTATGAGTAACATTATCATATGATGAGTAACATCATGGTTAATACAGCATGAATGAGGAGGTATGTTTGTAGATACCAGTGGAAGAATGCAAAAATTGCGGTTTTTAATTTCTTGACTGTTGAGAATTGACCACAAAATGCTCAAGCAGTGTAGGATTAGACCCAAATATGCAGTCAATGCTTACTTTTCCATGGTACTCAGGATAGTAAAATCATGAAGGGATAAGCATGCTTTAATTCACAACAAATGAAGGGAACTGCTTTATTGTCCGTCTATGACTGGGTCTGTTAGGAGGCAGAAACATAGTAATCACATAAAATGGAGATTGGTTCAATTTTTTAAAAAATATTTTTATGAATTTGGTAGTTGAAGTCTTAGGCTCCCAAGTAGCCAATGATGACCAATCATGGGCACTCCACGTGGCTTCCTAGTGCCCTCTTGGGCCTGTGCCACAAATCTTCATGGTAACTAATCTCAGCGTGTAACTAGAACAGAAAAAAGAATCCACACTAGGAAGTATGGAATCTAAATTTCCTCTTTCTTCTCCTACATGCAAACAGAGCATGCAGTTGTACTTTTTGACTAAACAAAGTCAGTATTAAAAAAAAAAGATTATTAAATTACTTTACTTATGTGGGTTGTTGGGAAAGGTGGTGGGTAAAATATTTAGCTAAAATTATTCTCCTGTTTATACACAGCACAGTCAAGTGGAGATATGCAGTGGGATGTGTGTCCGGTATATTAACAGCAGCTACTGTGTAATACAGTATATAAAAAATCATAGCGAATCCTGGAAGGAGAAAAGAATGTGTTTTTACAGCATGAATGATCTCCTAGACATGTGCAGGGACAGGAGAACAGGTGCACTTCTGAATGGGTTTAAGCCAGCATTAATCATGTGGATGTTTCACAGAATAGGATAGAGGAATGTGAAGCAAAGGAGAAAAGTTCACAGAAAAGATACGAGGAGCTGTGAGGCTGAGGAATTTTAAAAAGATGTGAGAGGAAATCAGAATGCAAAAAACACTGACCAAGTGACAGAAGATGATACACAGTTCAAGTATGTTGCATAGCTTAAAGTGAGTGATTAGAAAGCAAAACCATGCTTTAGAAGTGAAGGAAAGGGTAACTTGTGTAAAGAAAGAAACTGCAAGATTTTTTAAAACTTCACTCAAAAAGAGAGTAAAGATGTTAATTTTTTACTTTTGTTCTTCATTCCTGGGTAATGGTCTATAGCACCATCAGTTGAAGAAAGAAATTTCTGCTTCAAAACCAAGTGTAAAATAGGGGACTTGGTGAATATTGAGGAATCTTCTAGCAATTATTTTTAATGTTTTAGACAGAGATAGTTTAAAAGAGCCCTGTAGACTATACAGACTATTTGAAGAATTCCCTATGTTCCCTTTTACAATTAGGTAGTGAAACACTACTTCTAGGAATTTTAAAATAAATATTTCCTTTTTTCATTCAGAATTGTGTTGTTAATAATTTAAATCAGCATTTCAAATACATAGTGAAGATATAGCTTCATTTGGCATATAAAAATGCTATACAAAATCCCTCATTTGATTTTTCTTAACACCTGCAATTGAAGTTCATGGACTATAACAGCTACTTGGGTACAACCATTAATAGACATGAGAAGCTCTTCTATATTATGAATCTGTTCCCCACACAAATGCAGAAGTAAATTGCTAGTTATAACAGCAAAGAATTCTCCTGCTTGTTCAGTCTCTAGTCTTCAAATGGGAGACATGACTCAGTCTCATTGCCCCTACATCTCCTGTGTATCCCTTCTGCAACATAAACATGTCCTTCTGCCTAAATTAACTGTGCTCATCTGGAGTTCACTGAAATGTGACAAATCTGTATCACTTCTGAAAAACTTCACATATGCTTAAGCTGATAAAAAGCAGTCTCAGGCTCTAAAGAGATTCTAGCTAAGCCTGGCACTCTATTGCTTTTTCATCCCTGCTCTCTTACGTATCATTGAGATGTATAGTACTAATGGGATCTGAAAATGTCATCTAACTGTGCTGACAGCCACCCAAGGTAGAGGGTATGTGAAATTCAAGGGGTACAAAATCATCTCCTCGCTATCTTTTAAAAGTTCTGAGTTGGTGGGAGTACTTTTAGAACACCCAGCTGGATCAGAAAGCAGCCTGTAAGATGTTTGTAACTTCACTGGAATTCAGGTGTTCAACCTTTCACTGCTATTAGGGTTCAAAATAGTTTGGTGGCAATACTCAAACTGCCTTGCAGCTTTTACTGGTACAAGGTCAGTTAGTTGTAGATTTTAGTGCTATAATGCTGAATTATTTAGTGGCTCATCAGGGATTTTGATACAGTTTTTGGACTCTGCCTCTTATCCCAAGGGCACTTGTTATTACCACTCTAATGCCTGTGACCCACCGTCAAAACACAGGCTGGGTGCATGGACCACCTCTCTAGGAAACCTCTTCAGGTGTATGACTGCACTCAAGGTAAGTGTGTGTTTCCTAATCAAAACCTCCCTGGCACAACCTTGACCCATCCCCACATGCCTCATCACTGGATACCAGGGAAAGAGCTTAGCACATGCCCTCTGCCTCCCCTCCTTGGGAAGCTGTAGAGAGCAATGAGATCTCCCCTCGTACTCCTTTTCTCAAACCAGACAAGCCCAAAGTCCTTACTGCTGCTCACAGGACATTCCTCCCAGCCCTTTCACTGGATTTGTTGCCCTCCTCTGGCTGGACATGTTCAAGGACCTTCACATCCTTCCGAAACTGTGGGGCCAGAACAGGACACAGGGCTCAAGGTGAGGCCAAAGAGAATGAGAAGCTAATAAATTATGCCATAAATATATGAACACTTTTGTGTATTCAAGTGGGGTTTGGTGCACCTACATGCAATATGTCCAAAGCTTGATGAGAAAAATTGGTTAGAAAAATTGACTAACAGTTAAAATATGAACACAATAATATGAACAGAAAAGCTGAAATTGCTAAGAAAAGAAGTATTATGTGGCCAAAAAGGCATGGTCTCATAACTAAAGATGACAGCTTTTACTAAAGAGCTGTCCATAAAATAGGCAATGTATCAATGAAAGAACAATAAATGGCACCATTAAGGACAAAATAGTCAGTTTATTGGAAGTAAGGGAAATGAGTGCCATTGCATGATTTTATTCTTAAGTAAAAACTGTGGAATTATTAATATGAAAACCTGGGGACAGGCACAGCATAACTAGTTGACCAGGGAGAGATTGTCCTGCTCTGTTCTGTGCTGGTGCGGCCTCACCTCGAGTCCTGTGTACAGTTTTGGTTGTCACAATATAAGAAAGACATAAAGCTATAGGAAGGTGTTCAGGGGAGGGCTACAAGAATGGTGAAGGGCCTTGAGGGAGCTGTGTGAGGAGTGACTGAGCTCACTTGGTCTGTTCAGCCTGGAGAAGAGGGGACTGAGAGGAAGTCTGCAGCTTCCTTGTGAGGGAAAGCAGAGTGGCAAGCACTGATCTCTTCTCTCTGATGACCAGTGACAGGGAATGGCCTAAAGCTATGTCAGGGACATTTTGGTTGGATATTTGAAAAAGGTTCTTCACTCAAAGGCTGGTTGGGTAGTGGAACAGGCTCCAGGTAAGAAGTATTAGATTTCTGAATTCTTTGCGTACTAGTACTAGCTCCTGCATAGATAGGGAAGAGAACAAGAAAAAGTCAAAACATTTTTAAGAGCTGGAGAAAGTGCCCTAAGTTGAAAAATTCAGCTTAAATCTGTTTATCATATAGGCTGAGATTACTTGATTAGGGAATCTGAATAACTTGCCAAGGAGAAGACTTGGAGATATTTGCATAATGTTTTGATTCTCTCTTAAGAGAATGCTTAATCTCTCTCCAGATCACAAGAAGTATTTTAATAACAGTTTGCAAAAATTCTCGAATTTATTTTCATCCCAGACAAGCTTCTGAATGGATGAAAACAGATGGTTGCAATAAATATTTAGTGTCAAATTGGCTGGCCGGCCCATCATCCTTAGGCTGCACTGCAAGGACTACTTCAGAATCTACGCAGTCTTTAGCTAATCCATACAGCAGAAGTTTGTGATCACTAGCTGCTCTGAGAATTCTGCATTCTCACAGAAAACAGGAACAAGAAAAATTCACTGTTTTCTTCTGTCAAAGAATTTGCAATGAAAAACCAGTTTTCCCTCCAAAGCTCTGCTGCCTTTAATCTTTCCAGCTCTGACATGACATTAGAAGGTAAATGGAGGTATCTGGGCTGTTAGCCACTTGTTAGTCCCTCCCTGGGCAGTGTCTATGTTTTGTTTCATTTAAAAGGCCTCCATAGATGACAAAATAGAATACAATAGCTACAAGATGAAACCAGTATGAGAATAGTTGCTGATTAGAGCATGTGATCAAAGGAATGATGACATCTTGATCTCCTTCAAGACCTTGGAAGCCCTAATAAAATATATCCATCAGCTGAATTAAAGATACGGGTTTAATAACAGGGTGGCCGACTGTAAAGTAAAGGTTTGTATACTGGAGGTTCCCATGTTAAACCTTAAACTGAATTTCTTTGAAAAATACACTTTAAAACTGTGAAATATTTAAAATTATAAACATGGGAATGTAGGATGTTATGGATAATTAAAATAAATATAAAATAATATTGAAATTATAATTTCCCTTGCAACTCAGAACTGGGTGTGTTTGTAAATGAGTGTTTTTAATGACAGCCTGGGCAATTGCACCCTCTGGTGTGCACACAGCATGGCCTGTAAATACCTGAAGTCGAACTTGGAACAGAGGTACATAATAATTTGGGTGACAGATTCTCAAGAATGGATTTGTTTTCATGGAAAATTACCAATATATCTACAACAGTACCAACTTTAATTTATAATTTTACCTGGAATATACTCAAATACGTTCTTCCTTCATGTCATAGGATAACATCAGTAAATTGCATCATTTCTTTTCAATAAGAGTGCAAAAGACGTAGGGGTTATTCAAAAGGATGAATTATTTTTTTGCATGTACATTAAATACTGCAGTGCACCAAAACTGACATGCATATTTCTCAATTGCGCAGTGAATAGCTATGTTCTCTCACCTTTACCTGTTTGGCTAGAATACTATGAACATAAGTGAATGATTCTAGTTGAATGTCGTTGTGCTCCAAAACTATGTGTGCATATCTGTCTAGTGTTATTAGAAAAACGATTTTAAATTTACAGCACAAAACATTAGCAAATGTAGAGTAGAATTATTAAGGTTGAAATATGCTGCTTTTTTTTTTATTTAAAGTAATAAAAGTGTTAGAATGAAGACAATACATCAGAAAAGGTGAGAAATCGTGAAGTCTCGTGTCTATGCCATATTGTATAAGCCTTCCAACCTCTAGCCCTCTTTTCTTACAACTTAAAAGTTCCCCAGTTTAAGCAAGCCAAACGCTACCGCTGTGGGCAGATGGTAGGGAGAACATTGCTACAAAACCTGCCACTCAAAGTGTAACAGATGACTGTAGCTACAGAAAATTGTCCCTTTGTTCATTTTGCTAATGAGTGTCCTCATTGCAGCAGGAGACTGAATAGTTAATGAGCTGCAGTTCCCGGCCGCGGCAGCCGGGGGCGCTCGAGCTAAAGGCTGGCCGGGAATGGCCAAGGGCAGCTCGGCCGGGAAAGCCTTTTGTGCTTTTCATGTTCTCTCCTTAAAATGCTACAAGATCCTGATTACATTGCGATGCCAGTTCAAACTTACTCATAGGATTAATTTAAGTCTTTTTTTTGTTTGTTTATTTTGTGTGAAGGTTCTTCTTCGAGCATCTGCTGTTGATGCTCAAGCACAGCCAGTGCAGAGGAACAAACACTTAAGCCTATTAAGAGCTGTAACAGTTACTTAAAAGGTCTTTTGAAATTCTAAGGTTGTTTTGCCGTGGTTTAGAGCTGACCACTGCCAGAGTAGATTGCCAGCTAATTACCTAAATATCGCATGTTTTCTTAACACTACTGCTTTCCCTCCAGGGTGTTCGGCTGTCTACAGGATCTGATATAAGTTTTCAGTAAAAGCATGCACTCTCATAGTTATCTCATAGGAATAATTTAGAATCTGGTATTGCATAAACACTGTTTAAAATGAAATATTGATGAAGTATTTCACTAGAATTTATTACAAATATTACATTATTAAAAATAACATTCTTGTTACCCATGCTTGGTCTTCATGTAAGCTGCTACTGTTTTCTCAGTACAGGAAGGGAAACCACAAACTAATATGAATTAATATACAAAACACTTGACATTTTATTTACACAATTTCTTTTAAATCACTGAAAACTTTGTAGCCAGAACTTTATGTATATTAGTAATTTCTTCTGGTAAATTGGAGACAAAAAATGTCTTTTTCAGAGAAAAACAAATAGTTATTAACTATATTTTATCCATCATTACACTATAGTTTAAGTATACATGCAATTTCAAAACCTTGAAATTTAATTTTTAAAGGTCTTTAACATTTGGAGTAATTTTCTTTAAAGTTCATATTTTTACCAAGCAATGCAAATAATATCCTGAATTTTCCTTAGCAAGAAAAGCAACTGTTGTGTCAGTCTTCTCTTTTGTGTTAATATTTTTTATGGTTTCAGGAGTTAGTTAATATTCTGGTATTACTATAAAGATCTGTGCCAGCTCTGAAAGCTTTTCTATAATTTTAAAAGAAATATGTGGCAGTAAAATCTAGACAGCCATAAGACAATATATTCAAATGTTTTCAATAGCTTTGAAACCAACAAGAAAAAAAGAGTAGCTGTCCCAATAAGCTTCAGTTGCATAAGAACTCTTTTCCATAATGGACGTGGCAAGATTTAAACAAAGGACACGCATAATAAAAATGTAAATGAGTTTGCTTTACTAAAACTATAACTTTAAAGTCTTTTGTTGCATGTTATCCTGGAACCTTCTTACAAGGTAATCACTGTTTGCATAGAGATTTAAACCGTAGTCTTCAATAGCATTAAACCCCTGCACGGTCTATGTGTGACAGGCATGCAAAGCCATGTTAATGTTCAGAATATGAATTGCCTCTGGGTGGCTCCGACACCAAGTAGAAAACCAACTGTGTTGATATCAGAAGGCCTGATGGACTCCATGCGGCTCCCAGCCTGAAAACTTCACCGCTTTGACATGTGATGTGCTCCTCATGACACTGGCAGCACTGTCACTGAGAAATGACACAAAGGCAACAAGCCCCCCTCCTTAGCCATGCACTTTGCAACCCCCTGGTGTTGCCCGTCCACAGTCCCTCCTGCCTGCCTAGTTACGGACAGCACTTCATAAACACGGGGGGAAGTGTGGGTGGATAGGCCCCAGCTGCCTTCCTGGACACAGCCTCCATAATAAATTGACCTGAATGATGAGGGCACACAAACAGTATGATATGCATTATTCCTGTCAATAAAATGTCCCCATGTGTTATGGGCTTTGTATATAATGTACTGCAGCCTTTCTTCTAGCAGGGACCTATTTAGAGTCTCGACTTTTTTCTATTCATATTATGACTCTGTAATAGAATTCAGAAATTATATGATACTGTGTTGTATAATATTACACCAGTGCAGCATATTTAAATCCCTGATTCCTTCCTTATAAATTCAAGGCATCACAATCTTTCAGGTTGCCTTTGAAGATGATGACCATGACAAAGAAAAATGCTTGAAAAAGAGAATGAGGCTTTTAAATTGCACAATGAGATTTCTCATCTTGAAAATGCTCTGAAACATGCTGAAAAAGAAAAATATTTATTAGGTGAAACTTTAAACTGATGTCAGATCAAGATGATGAGTTTAAAAGCCTGTAAGAAATATCACTAAAGCTGGAATTGTTTGCACTTCAGAACTTGTTTCTGGCCTGTTGTCTTTTTCTGGTATCAAATGCTAATTTTCCATGTATTTGTCGAGAAATTCATACATACTTATTCTAATTCTAATGCATATATTTACATATTTTTAGTTTATGACAAAGGAATATTTGCTGTGGCTTTTGAGACTTCTAATATTGCCTAGCAATGTGACCAGACTTATTTTACGACAGATACATACTGTAAAGTTACTGATTCAGTGAAGTGTCACATGTAGATAGTTGCGGTTTTAAATGACTGTCTACTGTTTTATCTTAAAAATACTAAAATCTATTTTTGCCCTAGGCTAGTTTTTGAGCTTCTGCAAAATGTACATTTCTTTATATGATTAGCTTTGTGTTTCTGGGAAAGTTTATAACAGAATCAATTTCTCTCAAATAAACCGTCATTACTTTTGATACCTGTGCTTTATTATAGTTCTTAAAAGAAGAAGTTTTTCCAGATGTAGTGTACAGTCTTTACCTGCATGATACTTCTCATCTATTGACAGAGTGAAACATTTAATGGAGGACTAGAAACTATGGCAACAGAATTGAATTTGACTGTTTAGTTTTATGTCCCTATAGATTAGACCTAGTATCACCTTTAATAGTGGTGAGATTTATTTGATACAGACAATATTCCTCATTCCTGTTTATCATCTGATCCTATGAAGCCTCTTATCTTTTGGTAGTTTTATGAGACATAAAGAACCACCTGCTAAAACACTTTGAATTGGGTGTGATGAGCAGCAAGGATGTCCAGAACCAGTATTAATGGAAAGTTGTGGGCACTCAGTCATACTTAAATTTACTTCTTGATATCTCTCTGCTCAGCCAGCAGAGCAGCAGGGAGGAGGCTGTGAAGGTCAAGGGCAGCAGTGAAGGTCACAGTCCTGCCTGGGCTCTCATCCCGGTGCTTTCCACTGGGTTTGGACACTGATGTGAAGCAAACATTTTGAATACATTAATGTGATTTCATGGGTTTTCTCTTTCCCCTCTTGTTTTTAGATAAGCAAGTTCAAACAATGCAATTAAAAATGGAAATAGATGAGCAAGTGCTTCAAAAGGTTCAAAGTAGTTTTAACTTCCGTAAGTTACACTCTTGGCACAACAGTAATGAGCTTGGAGTGTATAGTCCAAATTATGTAGAAAGCTGACTTTAACTAGACTTATGTTAGATTTTGGGTTATGGTAGTATAACTCATTGTAGAGTAATAACGAATTGGTATTCCTTGAATGAAAATTACTTGAAAAAACTATGAAAATTCTAAAACTCAATAAGCTACAGTAAAAAGATTGAATACTTTAATTTATAAAGTAACACATTCAGTAAGTTTTTGAAGGCAGAGAAAGAAGATTTATATACTTGAATAGCTAGAAACTTCAAAAAAGAAAATTAATAGTTTTTGTAACATGTGGCTTGTTATCCACTATTCCTGAATAGATCTGTTAGTATATGTGAATTATTATTTATATTCTCTCTGAGCAAAGCACTATCTGAACAAGATGTAAAAGCCAACTTTTAAAGAAATCTTTCCAATGCCAAGATTTATTAATTAACAATTGATCTCAATAAAGGATTGACAGCATTCAGTGTTTTCCTGGTATAACATCTAGATATCTACCCAGTGGACTTCCTATCTTGTGATAGTTCTCAAAGGGCTTTATTCTATGATGTATAGTTCTCATCCTGAAAGTTAAGAAATAGACACAGGAGTTCTTCCTATAAAAAACGTTCCTTCTGTGACACATTTCCAAAATATTTTGTAGATTACTCGCTTCTCTGTGATGAAACATAAGGGAAGTAATGGTAATGGAATGGAAGTAGTGGATATTCAAATTCCACTATTACTAAATTCTCATGCAAATTCCTGTTTTAAAAATGTGGATATACTTTTATGGTGACTAAGGCACTGGATTTCTAAAGTCATCCCTTTTGTTGCCTTTTCTTACAACTTTGGATGAATATCTCTTCTGTGAACAGGTTTCCTACTGCTATAGTAGTGATACCTATTTATCTTTACAGAAGCCTTGAAAGGGTAAATTCATTAGGATTTTGTATAGGAAATCCAAAATCAAAATTGGAATATTAATTGGTCTGTCTAATGCAATAGTCTGTCAAAGGAGGGTTGTGTCTTCAGTTAACTTTTATCTGCTTTTTAGTTGTGGCAGTGTGCTAAGGGATCCTGCTTATGTTTGAAGACTCATGCTCAAAAGGAAAGACCACTCACATGTTCCTATACCAAATGTTCCTTCTTAGTTCATTTGAAAAGTTCAAAATGCATTTTTAAAGTACATTTTTTTACCCTTTCACTCACAGGACATTTTCCCTGAAACTTACTCTCTGTTTTCCTTCCCTTCCCTCCATTTCTATACAATGGAGATTGTCGAATATTTAGTATCTTCCCATAGATGCCACCTCAGTCTCTGGTTTTGAGCAGCAGCATGGGTACTCTTTTCTGTGTGCCACTCCTATGATCTGCAAGTACATATCTGTGTAAATTTGGACCACACACCTTCCTCCCAATGGCCTCCAGCACAGCTGACTGTGCGGGAAGCCCTTCAGAGCCAAGGAACAGTCTGTCAGGTGACAGGGAGGTGAACTGCTGTGAGAAATTTTTGGGGCAGTCCTCATTATAATTCTGATAATGAATCTAATTATATTTCAATTCTCAAAAGAAAAACTGCAGTTCTTAAAGATTAACTAGATTGATTGAAATTTCTGACTTTTTCCCCCACCTTCTCTGCATATCCCTTTGAAAGATGACCTCCGGAAAGCCAGAATGTGTGTAAATTCTTCTTTGGTTAAAAAGCTTTGATCTTAAAAAAGAGGAGCTGGGTATGAAGGCATACACTGCTGTAGTGCCCAGCAGTTGGACATTTTAGCCCAGAAAAGGAATTCACGAAGTTGATACAGGCACCACTATCCAATATACACGGTGTAAGTAAAAGATAACACTTAAAAATGAGATTCAAAGCAGACACAGCCAGTCATAAGTGACAATGAAACCTGTTGGAAGCACTTGGACTAACTAGAAATTACTGATTGGTTTCTTGTAGGTGGGATTTGGAGTCTTGATCTTCCTCCCATGCCCGGGCAGCCAATCTACACTGACTGACAGCATTGCCTCTCTGATTTCTCTCATAAGAGCATCATAACACATGGCAAGGACTGAGTTTCTCACAAGGACTGGAACATTTGCCCAGGCTCTGATCACTGAACTTGAGGACCTTTGAACCCATAGGTCCATATAGCAATGAATTAACTCTAGTTCACACCTTCTTCTTCTTTAAAGCTGGATACAGGGAGAGCAAGTTGAGAAGGGCCATAATCACTAGGATGCATATTGGGATTCTCAGCATAGAGGAAGAGACTTTTCTATAGATCGTTTGGTTTTTTCTTTGTATTTTTGCCAAGTATTTTTGCTTAGGTTGGGTTGTAGAGTGGGGGAAGGGGGGCACGTTTTTTATATTGTTTTCTTGTAATTCACAGTCTAATGTAAAATGCATAAATAAATCTATCAAGCCAAAACACAGGGCTGTCCCTTTTTCATGCAGTCACCGCTTTGGTATGTCATCAAACTCATGCATGAGTATTCTGTATCTAGTCTCATGAATTTCATATTCTTTGTGACCAATGGCACAGCTTGAACAGAGCTGGTGGCTTATTCTCATCATAGAGGGGTAGTTAGGTTACTTCTCCATGACTTGGGATATTGTAATCAAGCCCCATAAAACTCCCAGCAGCATACAATGTCAGCTGCCCTGATTTGTGGCCGAGCATTCTAGCTTCTGGGTTATTATGCTGAAGGGGAGCATTTCTCCATTTTTATGAAAGAAAATGAATGTCAGTGTTGTACTCAACATTGTCTGGTTATAAATATGTTCAAAATGCAAATTCAGTAAGTAACAAACTCTGCTCCTGGTGACACTGGGAAATATAGATGTTTAACTTGCAAGTCCCAAGTGACAGTAGCTTTGACAGACAGCTCCAGCCCAGCAGAACCGAGGAAACTTTGCCATACAGTGTAACAGTTTAAAGGAGTTTGATTTTGGAACTTCTAAAGAATTCATAAAGAATTTTGCCTAAATTGCTCTTTAGGCACAGTCCTTTGTCCTGGGTGAGAAGAGATGTGTAATTTGCCTGATAATGTTTGCCTCATGGGGACGTGTTAGAACTTGCTGCAGATGATACAGACATCTGCTGATCTTTCTACAAATGTACAACACAGTAGTGGAATTGCTCCTGCATCTCCAAACTGCTACTGCTGTCTGGCTGTAAAAAGTTTCCAAAAATACACACTTTTCTGAGGGTTTAGGTCACTGAAGTTTCTCTTTCTTATGCTTTCATAATTTTCCAGCCTCCTGTGACATCACACTCTACTCTTCTTTATATGTATGACTCTTGTGACATTATTAAACTGAACATCAAAGTATTTCGCTCTAAGTGAAGAGACCTAACTGTTAGCAGTTATCATACAAATGTATGTGTGTGTCAAGGTTTAAACCCAGCCAGAAACTAAGTAACTGTAGTCCCTTTATCGGGGACTTTGAAAGGGATTTTAGAAATTTATGCCTGTTTGTAGTATGAAATCCAACACTATTTCTGGCATATATGCATTTTAGTTGATTGAAATTCAAGGCAGAACTTGAAAATGGAAGACCATCAACTAATTCCAGTATATACGTTTTGTTTGTAACCATAATTTATTATTGCAAGTCTAATAAAATGTGCAAAAGTCTTTTGCTATCCCACAGATTGAAATTTATTTTAAAAGTAGGAAAGTTATTTTACATGTGAAAAAAGACAGCAAAAATACTTTTCAGTGTTATCTTGTTCCTACTATATTTTGAAAGGAACAGAGGTAAACATTGTTACTCGAATTTTATTTTTTTTTTTAAACACTACTATTTTGGTTTAGGAGGACTTGGAAAATATTTAATAAATGCAACATTATTTGAAAGGATTTGCTGCTGTTGTTTACAAATGTCATAGGCAATGATACAGAGTTTTGTCTTAAAATATTTTTGTATTCTGCATTAGTCTCATAAGAACACTGCCTTTTATTTTCTTTTTACATGATCCAGGAACTTTCCAGACGGCTGGTCCTTTATTTTGCCATTTGACTTTTTTTTTCCCCAGCCTGATTTCGTACTGGCTTTCACACTGATCACTGCTAGTACGTCTTTGTTACAGTAAACTGACTGGGTTTATTATAATAAAAAATAAAACACAGCTTGACTTGCAATCTAAATGTGCTGGAAAAGAATATGATACTGTTTAGAAGAGAAAAGGTTGTGAATAGAAAAACAGTACCACTTCAGTTATTTAAACATTTGCTTTTCTGCAGCTTGTCAAACTTTGTGCCAAGTCATAGCTGCTTTACTTTGTTTTGTTAATCTCAGCACCATGTGTCTTGAGCTTTTTTAATAAAGGACCAATCCTGCAGTACTTACTCAGTTTTCAGTTTCAGTGAGTCTGGGTAAGTGCTGTAGGACTGCATTTATTTTTTTATATTACAGGCAAAAAACAAAGTATAATGCTGTAGAGTAGGTCTTTTGAAAGAGTTTGTGAAGGTTAAAAAAATCCTACAAAGTAAGTTGCATATTAAATAACTTCTAGTGAGTACTTCATAATGAAAATAGTTTACAATTCCCATCACATTTTACAAAAATTTCTTTGACTTGAAGGTGTAAGCAGGACTACATTAAATAGGAAATAATAAATCAAGTATTTTAAAATTTGTTTGTCTGAAGTCAGGCCAGAGTACAGACTTTGCTCTTTCAGGGAAAATCTTTTGGGATAAGAATCTGCCAGCATAGAATCCTTAGTAGTGCTAAAAATTACAGTCTGACTGGTACATTTACCAAAAACATTTCAAGGTGTTATTGTAAGATACTGTAACTGAGGCTTGATTTGGCTTCATCATTTGATTTTGGCTTCTGTTTCTGAAGTGATATGTAACATGAAAACAGCTCAGACACATTTCTGGATCACCTCTGAGGCACCTAGAAAAATAATTTTAGCTCACAAAATGAGTTGTGATAATTCTAGAAATCCCAGTGGGATCTTTAACATCAAAGCTTAAGCAGCCAGGTTTGATAAAATCTAGATAGTAGGAAACTTTTCTTAATTCAGGAGAAAAATAAGTTCTCAGACTAAAAATGGATTTTTAAATACATATTTATTATTAGACACATCTGCTTCTAGTTTATTATTAATCCAGAATTCATTCAAAGTTTTATCTAGAAATGCATCTTCTAAGGGGACACACTTGGATGAACTGGGCAAACCTTTCTCTGTGCAGGTGTAGAAACAGTCAGAGTGCACCGGGGTCTGGACTTTGCAAAGGCTGTAGAGCGAGCTTTGGTCTCACTCTTTTCTCTCCTCCTAATTCTAAAATCAAGCACACAGCTGTCAAATATCTAGAACATATTTTGGAGTCTGCTTCTGAGGTCCCTAAAACACAGGGGGTGTTCACAACTGATGTGAAAAGTGATGAAGATACCTTGACTGATTGCAACCCCTAATCTTATTTAGCATGAAACTTTTTGGAACCTTATTTGTCATTGAAGATTCTCAAAAAGATCGGTATTAAGCACAAAGAAATACAGCAGTAATGCAGCCAAGTCAAGTAAGTCAGAGCAGTAATATGCACAGTGGATGGAAAATAACGCTGAACGTGGAACGCTGCTCCTCTGGAAAACGGCAAAGAAGAAGAGTCGGTGAGAACTTAAAAGCTTTGCTCTCTGGGACTTCTTGTTGGTACTCTGAGTGCATACAAATGTGGGAATGAAAGATGGAAAAGCAAGAGAATAAAAACACTCAGTGTATATAGTGCTCGTGAGGGATGGACTCAGAACATAAAAATTAATATGTCAGTAAGGTTGAATCTGAAAATATAAATCCTAGAAGGTGTGATTGGAATAAAGCACTATGTTCTTAAAATATCTTCTTTAAGTTTTAACAAGTTCTTAAAGCAATTTCATAAAAATAATTACATAAATGTAATATTTTCTGTATTGCTATACAATTCTGCCTATATTTTACTTTATTTTAATAAATACAAAGTGTTAGTGATAGAAAATTACTTTTTTCTAATGGTTTAAATCCTGGAAAATGTGACAATGTTAGATTAACAGTAAAATATTGGCAATTACAAAACAGAATCAGGAACAAAATACTCTATATTCAATCAATAGTAAAATCCTGGAAAAATCTTATGGGAAAAAATATCAATTGATTAAATGTTCCTCTTTTGTCATCTTTAATGATTCTATCAATATTCTGTTTCATTTAATCACATATAAACAATATTTTGCTTTCCCATCATCTGACTAGTACAAATCCATGAGCAAAGCTGAGCAGGAACACTGGAATAGCTGGCTTTGTTACAACTCAGCACAAGCCAGGAGCTGCTGTCGCTTTCTAATGTTGTTGACAGCCTCAGCTCATATTCATCAGCATTTTCAAAGAAAAAGAGTGCATATTTTCCCTCTAGTTATTATTATGTCCCCAGATGGTGAACTGAAAAACAGTTTTCCACTGGCATAGATCAAAGTGCTAAGACAATTAGCTTTATATCTGAAAAAAGGTCCTATGCCTTTTGAATACACTATTCACAGATGACTTCTTTGTTATTAATTTTCATATAATTTTTCAACAAACCATAATGCTGGTTAATATTAGACTTTTTGCAAAGTTTTATGCCCATAGTTTTGTTCATATTTCCTGGTGTTTTTTTCAGCAACAGGGGAAGATGACAAGATAAGAGTTCGAAGTGTCCTGGGTGTGGCACAGAAAGAAGAATGCCATTGACTTTAACTCATAAGGAAGATACAGATTTTATTACTTAATATTGTGTAGTGCTGTGCCTGTGTTATACCTCTATTTCATTTGTCTTAGTCTAGTTTCTCTTTTTCCACCAGTTTCTCTTAAGCCTACATTTGTGTTTTATATGTGAGTGTGAATATTACATAAGTAATTAAATACTTTCCTTATACCACATAGCAGTCTACTTTCCTTACAACGACACTTTTCTAAACAGCCTTTTTTCCCATTTTATCTAAATGGAGTTGAGTAACATCACTGCTAGACTGAGTCCTCACCTTCTGCCTCTGTGAACAGGTACTCGCTGATCCTTGCCCTTACTGAGCTACAGCAGTGCCTTCACACAGCAGGTTTTAAGGAAAAGGTACTCCAGGTGTTGAATAGGCTTTTCTTTCTGAAGCTTAAGCTGAGAATCATGTTTGTCCTCATGTGAAAAATATTCCTCTACTTCATCAAGATTAACTAAGGAGGATCAGATCCTGTAGGGATTGTGGAGAAAGAAGCAGGGTTTAAAATGCTGCTGGGGCATTTGGGTACAGCTGACATCTGAGTAAGTAACTTCCAAAAAAAAACCTGTGTGGGTCCTCAGTGGTGCCGGGAGGCTCCTGAGAAGTTACTAAGATACCTGTCATGGAGGTCTGCTAGTTCCTCTGTGTTTTAATCCCTGATGTGAGGTATGGTTCTTTACTTTTGCACTTCACTTATTCCAGCCTTCAGGGCACAATAATACATATATAATTTATATATAATACAGCAGCAGGAAATCTAACAAACAGATAAATATATACATATAAAGTGATCTCACTGTGTGGCTGTCAGTACTCAGGATATTAAGAAATCATTGAGTTCTCTTAAAAATAAAGATTATTGTAAACCAAAAAATGTTGTTGAAATATAGAAGAGTCTGCAAATAAAGTATACATGACTACATAATTAATTTTTAGGGTGGTTTTAATGCTTAGTATAATGTTCAAAAACCTATAATAATCTGTCACTGAAACACTTCAAAATATGCCCACAAAGCAGTTCATTCAAGAAATTAATTTGTCCTCTATTATATTCTAGTTTCATTTCAAATGGCATGGGAGGGGATCTCAGTAGCAGTGGTCTAACTGGTTTTATAATAAAATTATACATCTTTGAGTTATTCTTGACATTTAGGGATTAAAGCTCCATTTATGCTTCCTTTTGTTCATGTTGAATAATCAAAAACACTTATTTGCTTTATTGAGAGAAAGTGGATTTGTTTTATACAACTCTCTTCCCTTTCCAAGTCATTACTCATGTAAATCTTTCTGTACACTTCCTGACTTCAGAATCCTTCAAGTAAAGAACATGTGAGAAAAATAAGAAAAAATCTTTTACCATTTAAATAGCATTTGAATGTTTTCCTTTAGAAAACGCACTTTCCTCCTTCATAAGAATGATGGATCTATAACAATTTCCATGAATTCTTTGAGCTATTTAAAAACTAACTCTATTATGAGGTTTCTAAATGGGATCATAATCAAATAAAAATACAATTTGTCATCTATATATACTACTACATCCTGTCGTTTACAAAAGGTGTGGGGACAGTGAAACTCTTTGAATTTCTCTTCTGCTGTGAATTAGATTTTAATCCTTTTAGAAAGTATTTGCATGGAAATGTGTGTGTGTATGTATATATATATGCATATATACATATATGTGTGTGTGTGTGTATGTGTATAGATATATTTGTGGATTTTTCTGTTTCAGAATATTTTTATTATATCAGAATAAAAGTAGTGAACCATTACAAAAACAAAAAGTTTTTTAATTATTTGTATTATCCTTGAAGTGACATCAAATTTATATTTCAGAATGCCTTTGAGTAAAGGGTTATTAATATCCCTGATCTTCCTGAAACTTCAAATAATAGGAAAAAAACCAACTACAGCAATGCTTAGAAGTTGATATCTAAATCAATATGTTAATCAGCCTCACTTTTTGAGGCTGGATTTACTTCAATAGTTATTTGATAAATCCTATTAATTATAGTCAGATTTGGAAATCTATGGCATGTGGTGAGAACAAGCCATATGCTGAGATAAACTGAACTGGAGTACATCTAGGCGAGTTGAAGTATGTGTGATCTTGGAAAGCAGTACTTGATTGTATCAAGACAAGACATTTCTGTACTGTTAGTAATTACCTATTTGTTGCTTAGGCTTGTGGCTCAAAACATTATAGGCACAGAGAAACACCTGTTATTGAAAAAATTAATTAATTTTCTAATTTAATGGATTCAGTATCAATTATGTACTGCTTTGACACTTACCCACATCTCTACTTGCCTTAATGCTATATTCATACAGTAAAATCTCAGCAGAAGCAACACAGAATTTCAATCTCAGTAGAATCAACACAAAATTTTGACAAAAAATCAGCCCCCACACTACCTCTAAAATCTTTTCTGGTCCTTTTAAGAACTGATCTTCAGATGACCACTTTGATTCTAGTACAACTTGATAAAATAAGAATTACCGTTTTTCTAGTGTTCTGTTAGGTATCATCTTTGTGGTTGCAGATGCTCTTTTTAGAGCTGTGTGGTTTTGCATTGATACTGAACAGCACTGCAGTGATCCTGCAAGACAGAAGATGAATCCTCGTCACCCATGCACCCTTCTAAAAAGAGCAAAGCCTGATTATTCCCTTCAGGCTCTTAGCAAGGGGATAAAGGCCCAGACCTGCCCACTCCTCACTGGCCATGGCAAGGGGATGTGAGGATGCCCATACCCCATTCCCTGCCCACAGCCCTGCAGTCCTGGGGGATGGAACCTCTCAGACACCGGGCAGATTTTGGCATGGCCTGAAGGGCTTCCAAGATACAACCTGCTGTTAACGGGTAAAATGCTAAATGATATGCTGAGGTTTTGCTGCATAGTTTGGGGGTTTTAATTTTTGAACGTGGCTTTGAAGGAGCACACAACAGCACATTCAATAAAGATCAACTACTTTTCAATTACTCTTCAATTGCTATTAAGTACACATACAGTGTTAGCTGATCTTTTACACTGTGTTTGTACTGTTGCAAGTTGGGTTGTATAATTTTTTTGTAGATAGAGCAGGAGACACCTGCATTCACCTCTAAACATTTTTATGCATTCAGATAGCAATTATATTTACACTGGAAAATCTATTTTGGTATAGATTAAGATTTTTAAAATAGGATATCTGTTTATCCTCTGTTTCAGTGGTAACTGATGACTGCATAATGCACTGTTGATAAAAAGGGAGATATAAGCAATAAAAAATAATGTTTACTACAGAACCAGGAGACTAGAGTTGGAAACATCTACTAGGTCATTCTAGCTAGTCCCGTCAAAGGGAAGGCTTTTCTTAGTGAGTGCTTTTCATTAGAGCAATAGTTCATATCTAGGCAATATCATGATGGGAAGGTTGTAAGAGTAAAACAGTGTCACAAGTAATGAAATTGCCACAGTTCTCCCAAAATCTGTTTCATAGCCTCATGTGTCATATTTTTAATTCTATTTCTTGGTTTCATTCTATTTTCTAACTTCCTTAAATTCAACCCTCAACTCCTAATATTTAGCACATGCTGAATGGTTTCCTTCCTTATTATTTATATTCTTCAAAGTTGTCTCATTGTTTTCATAAAACTTTATAATAACACCATAAGTAATGGAAAATAATATTTATGATTATTGAAATCTTTTAATAATACTGTTGAGGCTGATTATTGAAGTATTTTCACAATACTGCTGAGGGCCATAGTTGGGCACAAGTTTGCCAAATATTTCTGAACTAAAGTAGACTGAAAGGAGTGAATTTGAATTGCAAGTAGTGGAAACTGTAACTACTAAAAAAGAGAACAGTAACATATAAAGGTTCCCTTTCTTCTTTCTTTTCTTTTTTTTTTTTCCTTCCTAAGTAATTGTACTTTGCGGACTTCAGAAAGAGGAAAGAATATTCCCGAAATTTCCTAAAACAGAAGATTTCTAGTAGGTTACTGCATCTGATATTTATGACACTCTTCTGCATTAGGCATAAAGGGAAAACCCATCCCTGAGCTTGGCTGTAAAACCATGGTATTTTCATCCCTTTCCAGCCTTTGTGGCTGTTCAGCCAAAAGGGTTTCATTTTAGAACTCCTCAAGCAATTAGAAGTCTTGTTGAGAAGGAAATCTGATGCTTTTGGAATGCAGTAAAAATATTTCTGTACCATAATTATAAGTAGCTTTTTGTGTTGAGTCAAGCAGAATATGTTTTTTTTAAAACTTTCACCTTCTAAGATGAAAATGGGTTTGGAAGGAGGAGGAGATGTCACCAAAAGGGTGGTTGCCAATGCCCTTCCTTACCCAATACGTTAGAGTGTCTGAATGGATTAAAAGCTTGGTGAACATGAAAAGCTTTAGTTATTAGGGTCTGGACATGCTTATTTTGTCAAAAACTAATTTCATGTTTGATTATATATCTAAAATATATGAAAGCTCTTCCCTGAAATGTATCTTATAATCACCATGCTAATAGCCAACATCCTAACTTATGCTAGAGGAGCTCAACTTCCTTACTTAAGTTTTGGAATCTGTTCAATGGGATTCATATTTTGATTTCCAGGAAGTAAGGTTTAGATCAAGGTTCAGTTGTTTTACATTGCCTGAGGTACTGAGGTGCTGTCACCATGCTGAAACACCATCTAAGCAATTGCTTCCTTTGCCAAAGAGGTGGGCAGGGTTCATCTGTGCTGAGTGTATCAAGCAAATTTATGTAATGAAATCTGGTATTTTTGCAAACTGTTCATTTGCAAACAACATGCTCTCGTAATCCCCACTGCATGAAACCTTATAGAAGGAGAAGAATATATAGTTATGTGCTGGGAACTCTTCATTAATGACACAGAGAAAGGATTTCCTGTAGAACAGATGGCACTTGTAGTGTCGACCAAAGCGTTCATCTAAACCAGCATTGTCTGGAAGCAAATGCCCTCAGGCAAGGATCCGACCCAGTTGTGGGGAGGCACCATGCAATCCTGACAGATGGCTGTGTGTTGGGGCAGCCCAAAGACCAGGCACATGTACCAAGGGTGGCTGCTGAGAGCTGAAGCTCACAGTGGAAAATATTCAGTAGGCTTGCACTTGTGGGGTGTCCTGCTCTGAGCAGCATTATCTTAAAAAAAGAAGGCATCAGAGCTTAAATCAAATGTAAGGAAGAAGGCAACAGTTTGATAGCCCTTCAGCCAGGTTTATTGACACATCAATAGCAGGTAGAAACCTGTTTTGTTAGCTTCGGTCAGCTGCAGGAGGGCCTAGAATTTAGTTCATCATTCTGCACTGAGTAGAATGAGTGACAGTAATAAACACATTTAGAATTATACATTCCAAACTTTTGAAAAACAAAAATTTGAATACCCTGATAGTTTTTACATTAATGTTTAATGTTTCTTTTCACTTTTATATATAAATCTGAATAAAATCTTATTTAGGCCTGACTAAGGTTTTAAAACCAAAAGATACAGTTTAAATAGCAAGGTCATTTTGGATCAAGAGATTGATCAAGGCTCTTTAATACGCTGGAGTGACCCTTGAAAAGGGGGAGGAGTCTCACTTGTCTTCAAAAGTTGAATTTTATTCCAGTTAATGGTTGCTTTTCACATCTGCAAAGATATTTGCTCTTCTTTTCAGACAGGAAAAGCACAGTTTTGAGAGACAGATGTAATAACAGAGATTTCAGAGGAGTAAACGAAAGTAGAATAGAGAGAATACCAAAACACGGAAGTGACTGAAATGATCTAATGAGAAACATGATAATGATTTGCAATGAGGAAAGGAAGTAAGACGAAAAAACATAATGGAGGGAATTTATACGTTTAAAATTTTTATGTTTATATTTGATGTAGCTGCCCTTAGTATTCATTTTGAAGTGGGGCTTTTTTACCATTTTTTCACAATAAATATTATAGGAAGCACACGTGCGACTGTCCTTCACTCCTATTGACTGTCATACCAAGCTGGAAGAAGTGCCACACAGAAGTGCCACACAGAAGTGCCACTGCTTCCCCACAGAACCATCCCAAGAGCTGAGGATCTCCAAACTGTGGAGAATCTTTAGATTGATCTTTTATACTCTGCCATGTCTTAGCAGTCAGTGAGGATCCCAGTAATGGCTGCAGAAGCCCTTTCATGCTTCTATTTCAAGCAGGTGGGAATCAAATCTTGTGATTTTGGAGCTGCTTTGGACCATTATCCCATGGCTTGAATTCTAGCCCATTTTGTGTTCAGCTGCAATAGGCCTGATTCTGCTTTTGCAAACTCTCCATTTACCCAGCTACATTGACCCAGAAGTCCAGGGTGCTACATCAGTATGAAATCCTTCTGTTGTAAGGAGAATTTGACCATGGGATTGGTTTTGCAGTCATTTAGTAATAATGAATATTTACAATGGATTTCAGGTGCTACATCAGTATGAAATCCTTCTGTTGTAAGGAGAATTTGACCATGGGATTGGTTTTGCAGTCATTTAGTAATAATGAATATTTGCAATGAATTTCATTTGCAGATTTCTTTTCTTTGTTTAAAAAGCCCTGATACTGCAACGTATCTGCAATATTATCTGTTCTTTAACTCGGGTGTTTACACCTCTGAATGAGCCACACAGCTACCAGTACATGTATGTGAGAGAAAGTGAAATGCATCTGCAGCTGAAAAAACAGTGAGGACCTGATCTGGATAGGGCTAAGGCTTAAACAAAACACGACTGGAAAACTTGGAAGTTCTGTTCAAACAGGGGGGTGGATGGTATATTTGATTTAACAGGTTCATGACCAATGAGCCTGTGTGGAGACCTGTAGAAATGTAACAGGGGAGGGAATGTGTGTTTATGTGAGGTGTGAAGAAGGAGATAGATGGGGGGAGGACAGAACAAGCATTTCATCTTTGTTTTTTTTTCAGATTTTATCTCTTCTGTGTAGAATACAATTTTCACTTGGAAAACTAATATATATGACAACCTGCAGAGAGACAATGGAAGATTTGAGGTTGTTTTGTTACTTACAGATTTTTGATACACTGTGCCTAGTCAGTGGTGCTCTCTTTTCCCAAATAATAAAGATATTACAGGAGATTAAAACAAGTTTGTGTGCTCATTAGGCCTTATTTGTCAGTTTTCAACAGTGCAAGTAAGTTACAATGACCAATCTGCCAATGCAAAGTGAAACTGAAACTGTAATGCCCAAGGAGAAAAGAACCACCTTATGAGACAGAAATACCTTTAAAATAGATGGAAGAACTTATTGTCATGGTCATCTTCTAATTATTACAGGCTAAGGTCAGGTGCCAAGAGGATGGAGCCAGGCTTTTCTCAGTGGTGCCCAGCAACAGGATAAGGGACCATTGGCACAAATTGAAACACAGAAAGTTCCATCTGAATGTGAGGAAAAACTTCTGTACTGTGAGGTTGGCAGAGCACTGAACAGGTTGCCCAGAGAGGCTGTAGAGTCTCCCTCACTGAAGATATTCAAAACCCACCTGGATGCCATCCTGTGCAACCTCTTCTAGGTGAACCTGCTATAGATCCAGAGGTCTCTTCCAAGCCCAGCCTTTCTGTGATTCTGTTTCCATATACCTTTTTTATATATTTACATATGGACCTTTCTAAAATCTATGGATCTCACAGAAATACTGCGTCTTTAACATTTTTCTTGCTAAAGTAGTAACAATCATTTACATAGCAGCTTTATCCCAGGAACTTCCAGAAGCCCTCATGCCATTCCACTGAAATAAGAATCATCTTCCAGGAAAGAAAGTGAAGATCCAAAGTCGCACAGGAGGTGTGTAAGGATGCTCTGTGGGCACCTGTCCATACAACCACCCAGGCTGGAAATGTGCTGCAGCTCCCTTCTAATCTGTGCACTTGGGTTTTCCTAGTTCTGAGTCAGAACATCCACACAAAACCAAGATTAGGAAGGATTCAGGTCCTCCACGGCTAGACAATAGTGAAAATCAGAGCTAGGTCTGAGGCAGGAGTTCATTTCTTTGTTCTATTCATGTGGCCATACACCTTCTGCAAAGTACTGGGTTTGCCATGGGGAATTTGTAACGATAGGTCTTCAGTTCTCATCCATTTAAAGCAATGGCAATTTTACCATTGATAACAGTAACAGGATTGCATTTAATTACCCACAATGCTGTTTTTCTTATAGTTGCCAAAATGTTGGCTGTTTAAATCCTTTGAGGGGGAAAGAATCAACTTCCAACTACTAACTTACGTTACAAAACCTTTCAGTTTTTAACAGGACATTGGAAAAATCCAACAACCCCAAAAAGGGAATAATTTTTCCAAGAATAGCACTGTGTATGAGCAATATCTCCTATATTTTTTTGCGTAGTTGGCAAAGAAAATAACCAGTGTTTTATTTACTTTCAGATAACATGCATGGTAGCTGAGCAGCAAGCTGGGAAAACAAACCTGACTGTTGAAACTAAGAAACTCAAGAAACATAAAGGTCGGGAAAGGCAAACCACAGAAAGGTAGAGGCCAAAGCTTCTAAACTGTGCTTCAAAGACGTTTAAGAAGCCTCTGTGATGATTTAAGTTCTTCTCTTTGCACTTTTTTTTTTTCCATCTTAGAAAGGGATCTGAGCAAAATAATAATATATTAAAAAGAAATTCCAGATTTTATAGAGCAGGTTCAGTATTATTGCATGATTGCATTGATAAAATACTTAAAGCCTATAGACTGTGCAAATTGTATTTGTGAAAATTAAGGTAATTATATACATTATTCAGTTGCCTAGTCATTAGCTTTTGAGGATGTAATAGCTAGGTTTAAAAGACTTGAATTAAATATTAATGAGCTGAATAATATACTGTTAAACTGCTTGTAACAATGACAAGCACATCAGACAAGTAATTTTGTAGACTGTGCTAATAGTACTCAGACTTCTTAAAAACAGAACTTGTTTTGTTAGCTGTTAGACTGCATATTTTTAATGTCTTTCCTATATCAGTCTTGAATGAGGTTTTAATCTGATTATACTTCTTTTACCCTATCTGTTTCTCTTTGTCTTCTCTTCTAATGTCTCTCTTTTGTGGAATTGTTTTTTCATCTCCCTTGTTCCATACCTCACCATTTTCTGTCATTACACTTTCTCTATCCCAGAATCCCAGTGCTTTCTTCTGTTTTTCATGTGATGACTGTTCTCTTATTTGCCACCTTTTTACTCAGTCACTTTTCTTCTCTGCCCTATCCAGCCTCTCTAAAATCTTCATCTTCACTCTCGATGTCCTGAAGCATTTTGGCTGAAAATTGCTGATTGTTGAAACCCACAAATTCCCTCTAATCACTGTAGAGACTGGATGAGAAATGTAGTGCTTCCAGGTCATGCATCTCCAGCACAACTACAGAGGACACAGCTCTCAGATTTGCTGTGAAGACTGAAAACCTTGGACGGCTCTGAATTCCCTTGGTTTAAAACTGGTCCCAGGATAAGTCTTGCCTGCTGAAAAAGCTTTGTACCATTCCTTAGGCAAGTAGCACTTGGACAGTCAAGTGTGCTAGGACTATATCTATACCATCAATTTTTAATGGTTTAAAAGCTCTGGGACAAGATGTGGCAGTTTTAGGGTTTACAACCAGTTTGTGTGTCAGTGTTGCCTGGAATGGCAGAATAGAAGAGCCTGAGTAGATATCAAATTATTTTATTAGTCATTATGTTCTTGGTGGTGTCTTTGCCACTGTTGTAGGGACAAATCAGACAAATCTTAACTTCATATTTATGGAGTCCTGAAAAATCTATTTAATCATGTAAGTACCACATTTCATTCTCTCCAAGATTTTTTTTTTCAGAAATTCAAGTTTATTTCAAATTTATCTGGACTGATACTGAACTTTACTGAGCAATATTTCCCACCAACTACACATTCTGCCGTATTTCAGACAGTTCTTTTCCTTTATTTTTTTATCTCCGCAACACAAATCAAAGGTGTGGAAATGCAGTGATTCCTGTCCTACAAATGGTGAACTGCAATGAGGATTCGTCCATTGCACAGCAAACTCTCTGTATTGTGCTTCATGCTTATTTAGCTTGATCCAATATCTCTAAGGTCAATGGATAGTTTCTCGGTAACTTCAGTATTCAGTGAAATAGGCCGCAAGTTATCTTCTCACCTGAAAATGGTGAGAATACACTGTGTTGTTGATTAGATAATGACAATGTTATCAGTGTTTTTAGCAACAATGCAAGTCTCTTTAGAAAAATAAAGTTCTATTATTCTTGCCAGGTCCACTTTAAAGAGTGTACACTATTCATAGCTAATGTGTGATATAATGGAAATAGACTAATTTTGCTGAAAAGCCAATTAATGGTCTAATAAATACACTATTGGAACATCCTTACTTCCCCTTGACTTTTTTCCAACAGTTTATCAAAGAAGCAGACAAATTATTTTTTTCCTGACTATCTGGGCAGCAGATATGCCCCTTGAGTTTAGCCTGTATATTGTTAAAATTGTATTATATTCATTAAAAAAAATATGTATATAAAATATGTGAGCCCTCTTGTGGCCAAAATATCCTCTATGTGTCTTATGAAATCATGAAAAGCTATGTGGCCTGGTGAAGTAACTGCCTGAAAGTATCTAGAGAACACTAAGTGTAAATTTGTTTAGTTAATACTTCCAATGTCAATCCTCTTTCATTTTTTATAACAATGAAATCCATTCAATTTTTCTTCTATATCTTCCTTAATTTACTATTTGTAGCTAAAATGCCCTTGAAATTCTGGTTTTGTAGCCAGACACAAAGAAAGCACAGAACTCCAAGATTTCTAATAATTTTGTGCCTTCTCCTATGATAGCTGTGAAAGGTGCTAGTTAATGTAAAATCAGTTTTGTGAAGGTCGTATTTATTATGCAGGGGTTTTTACTTTAAAGTCTTCATATATATTGATTATTTCAATCACATAGGACCAAATATGACCCTCAATAAGAGCTGTCTTTTAGTTATTACTGAACTGGAGCTGAACTCTGAGGTGTTTTTGAGGTGGAAGAAACTGTATTTCATTGCCACTTATCACTCCTTCCTCACAAATTCAAGAGAAAATACACCAAACCATCCAAACTACGTATTCTTAAGAAAAATTCTTATCACCTGACACAACATTTTTCATATTTTTGAGGGTTTTTTGCTTCCCTACATTACAAAAGGCCTGTTTCTGCGGTGTAATTAATTTCTTTGTAGAGAAAGAGGAAAAATTTTACAGCTGTTCAAATTAACTCATGAACTGGACCTTGAGAAATAGGTAGTAATTTTCATTGATTAGATAAAATATCAGCACTATGTGGTTAAAGTAATAGCAAATTTACAGATGGAAAAGGGAAATATTTTAAATTCAAACCCTGTGCTCTACTCCTCACAGATTTTTCCACTACATAAGGTCTGTTATTGTGCTCAGATATTTAATGAAATATAAAAATGGCATTTTAACATATATATGTCCCATGGATCACTGAACAGTTACTGATTATTTGTGTTAATTCTGCTGATCGATAGCATTTGCTTAGTTATTTCCCCTGAGGCCTGAAAAGAGACCAAAAACATACATTGTGTTGTAACTGGCTATATTTTATTGTTACTGGCTGTTTTAAAGTTCTCCTGGAGAGTATTGTTACAATACCTTAATCTTCTTCTATGTCACAATGTTTATGGTACTTTTGTATGACTCTTTATTTATGACATATACATATATTTATATATATGGTCAAGAAATGCAAACTCAACACATCTGTTTGTATTTATTGGGTTTATTCTGGTATTTCATTTTTGGTTTCAAATATTTTTATTTTTTTCTATCACAGTCATTTTAGTAGTATGGAATCAGATTAAAACTGGAGTGTATTTTTTAATTCTTGCTCTGTCACTCTGTATCTATCTTTTTCCTAGGAAATGTAGCATATATTCATATAGCAAAAGAAATGCTGTATTCAAACAGACCTGGTGTTCATTATTATAATAGATTATTATTACTGCATCCTTAGTATAAAGTTTTAATAATCTCTTTGCCAAGAGTCACTGTAGAATGAATCAAACTTAAGATTTTTGGTACCTGATACCCTATAGAAATTATATGCACTGGAAACGTGCAGGAGTCTGTAGCAAATACGTCAGAGAAGAGGCAAAGACTAGTGAATTAAGTGAAGAGGGGGAAAAGCCAAACCTCACACTCATTAATAATGGAATTAGGTAAGTTTCTCATCTTCAAAATTTGAGTGAATGTATTGAATGAAATATTAATTGGGCAGAGCAGTGGGTAATAAATCACATTCCTTTTGAACAGAGAAATTCAGCTGCAGAATTTTTTGCCCAGAGCCGCTTCTCATATGAGAGATATTGAGGCTACCCAGAACTGAGATGCTCCATCTATATTTAAGAGTCTCTTATATTTACAGCTCTCAAGAGAATATCAATCAAATGTCCATTTCATTATAGTTATTTCAATATTTTGGGAATTCTATTTCAGTATGTTTTTAATTATGTATTGTGATTCTCAAGAACGACAACAAGTTAATGTAGGTTACTTTAATATTAAATTCTTTTCCATCTGCATGTGGTTAAGAGTGATGTATTTCTTGGAAAAAACCTGCAATACCAGTTACTAAACACTTAAATGTGCATATCTCAGTGAGACAGTAAGCAAAGGCAACTGGCTTATTTTATTTAATGCTTCATTTCTATCAGAAGAAACCTTTCTAATACATCAAGACATAGAAGCCTGCTCATGCCATATAACAGTGGAAATGATAAAACAGTAAATCCAACAAAGGGAGGTTGTCAAAGACTGGTATGCTCAGCTGCATGCAGTAAAATATTGTGTACATAATTTGTGTGTACAAATAGCACAGAAATTGTGCCTTGGCTGGGTAAACATGACATCCTTCTGTAGTATATGAATGAATCATAGAATCGTAGAATGGTTTGGCTCGGAAAGGGCTTTAAAGATCATCTGCTTCCAGCCACCCTGTCATGGGCAGGAACAGCTTCCACTCGACCAGGTTGCCCAAAGAGCCATCCAACCTGGCCTTGAGCACTTCCAGGGACAGGGCAGCCACAGGTTCTCTGGGCAGCCTGTGCCCATGCCTCACGACTTTCTGAGTAAAGAATTTCTTCTAATATTTAATCTAAATTTCCTCTGTTTTAGTTTAAAACCATTCCTTCCTTTTCCTATATCTGCCTGTGTAAACCTCCCTCTTTTTTAAAAGCCACCTCTATGTACTTGAAAGGCTGCAATGAAGAAGGAGCCTCCTCTCCAGGCTGAACAACAGCAGCTCTCTCACGCAGTCTTGGCAGGAGAGGTGTTCCAGCCCTCCGATCATCTGCACAGCTCTCCTCTGCACCCCCTCCAACAGCACCAAGGCTTTCCTGCGCCGAGGACCAGACCCTACCAAGTGGGGTCTCACAGTGAACCATGGGATGACTCTTTCAGCCACTTTGTGAGCTCAGACTCACACTGCAGGTTGCCCCTTGTAGCCACCTGACAGAAGGCAGGAGATCAGGACTCGCGTTTCAAGTCCTGACACAGGACACAGCAGGGAGAGCCACCCCTGAAAAGCCATCTGTCCCCTGTTTTGCAGGTGGGTGCAGCACAGCGGACCAGGTTGAAATTAGGGACCTCTTTTTTTCCAGGGATGTTAAATACAGGGTGATATGTTCCCATCTAGATACAGAATTAGCACTGTCTGCTTACTCTCAGGAACAGGACAGAGGGGTCTATAATGACTGAGTCCTTTGGGATTTGGTTTAAATGTTCTAGAGTTCAGAAAGTTCTTCAGTCAGTCCTTTGGATGGCCTATCACAAGTCCATATTGTCCCTGTGTCTGTTCACTTAGAAATATACTGTACTGGATTTGGAGGGATTTAAGAAAATTATTTTGGCAGAACAGAATTGGGAGGTGTAAATGGAGCAAAATTCAGCTATGATGGCAGTCAGTCTTAAAATAATTATTTTCATGTCTTCCTTGTGGAGCTATATGTGTTTTGTCCCCCTTAGTGCTGTTCTGACATCACTGCAAGAATTTCAGGGAAAATGAACAGGGAGGGAGGTTGTCAAATTGAAAACATTTTCAGTTTACCATCACCAGCATATGAGTGTTCAAATCAGAGTTGCATTAAATAGTACTTGCCATTGACGTTTTTCCTGATTAAAGTCAAATTTGAAACTTGCTTGCAAATATATTCAACTCATAATGGAAAAGATATACAATTCAATTTAACAGTCAAGTTAAAACATATTCTTCTGATGTACAAATGATTATATGGTGACAATTCCAAATTCAGTTGGAGTCAACAAAATGCTACATCCATTTTTAATCTTTTATTAATGGACATAAAAGGAATTTCCCTTTTCTCTACAGTATGAATATTTACTGGCAGGTATTTTATGTTATCTTTTATTTTTTAAATATTCAACATATTCAGACTTTTTAAGGGTTTGGGTTTTTTTTTCAAATGTATGCCATAACAAGTAATTGCCAGCTTCTGTTTTAAATAAAGGGGCCTGCAATTGTAACTGTCTGCATATGAACTGAAGTAGTATTGTCTCAGTGGGCAGCAAGGCCAGAGTGACCCTGCTCCATCCAGTTCTAAAATAAATGGGAAGACCAAAATTTTTTCACGAGAAACGAGTCAGTTTCTAATGTTATGAGCACCACCAGTTGCTGAACCAGTGTGAATCTAATTTGTCTTGCTGCCTTGTAAGCCTCAGTCTCAGTGGATAGATTATCAGGGGATGGAGAATTCTATACCTAGTTTGTGAACACAGGTAGAATCTTTATGGCTAATACATGTCACTCAACTGAGATTATTGTTTGAAATGCTGGTATCTCATATAAGGTGGACATAAAGGCTTTGATATTATTATTTATGACAGAAGATGAAGGGGATCCAGGGGCCAATATAGAGCCAGAAAATATTCGGGTGAAAAAAAAATTACCTTGAAGTAAGAGCTAGTGAAGAATAAGATATTGTTCAGGATGCTATAGGTAATTACAGAAAAGCTACCAAGGTTACAAAAATAATGAGCTTTCCATTTTAACCATCAATTCAGATAAAGTGAAAAAAGGACAATTTTCAGTGAAAAGCATCCTGAAGTATCTCTTTTCAATTCTCTAAACAAGTCTCTGAAAATAGCAATGGATTGACTTTCAGATGCTTCTCTCAGAAGAGAACATGAAAATATCTTAGCAATTCTTTAAGAAAAGTGAAATTATTTAAAAGGACTATTAGTTGCTTAGTGCTTAAAATTATGGCTATGAATAGTCTACATGTTAGGCTGGTGTGTCTGTTTCTAACAGAGTCTGATTCACTGTGTCCATGACCTGCTTTAAATTATTGAACTGAAGAAAGCTGGGTTCTGAAGCAAGATGATAGAAATGTGCCTTATTCATGCCGTAACCAATTGTCAGTCAGAAATAAATGTAAGTATAGATTATATATATTTATATATAGACACAGGTAAAGCTATAGATTACATAGCTACATATATGGATTCAGATATATATACAGAAATCCACTTTTCTGCATATATTTATCTGAAATAAGTAAATACATACATGTCTGTAAGTATGCAGGCAAATACTAAATTCTTAATGTTCTAGCCTGGAAAAAGGACATGTATGAAATAACTCCAGTTCTCATAACTCAGTGAAACTATTTATGCTTATTTTAATGAGTCAGGGCCTAGAATAGTCCCTCAAGAATTAAGTTTGGCTTAAATGCTTGTAGTTCAAATATCTCTCAGGAGGTTTTCTTCAAGCATTCAGCTAAATTAGTAAGTTATATCACTAAGCTAAGCAGGAGAATTGTTTATGTAAGCCTCATTACTGTATTCTAAAGTGGTTTTGTCTTTCTTTAAGAAGAGTTTTAATTTTACATCTTTTTCCTGAGTTTCAGATAAACTTAATTATAACTTGGGGATTTTTTTTGTTGTTTAGTCAACCAATAGTTTCTAATCAACCTTTATAAAAAAATGTTTCTCATCTAGCCATAGAACCACAGAATATCCAGACAACAGAAGAGCAGGAAAAAAAAAAAGAAGACAAAGATTTATTTCTTAGACTTCCAAGACAAAAATTAATGGTGTCTGAAGATGATGAATCTGAAATTTTTGATGCATAGTAACATACTCTGAACTTTAAGTATTTCTAATTGGTTAAAATCATACACTTTTGGAGTGCAAAAATAGCATGGGTATGGTGTTTTTTAAAAAGAACAGAGATGGTTACACTCAAAAGGACTTGAATCTATTACATTTGGTGGCATTTGTGCTGTCAGTGACTTTTTTATCTGACCCAAAGTCCAAGTGAAGGAGAGATTTTGGGGAGCAAGCAAAAGAGTTTGCATTCTGAGATAAAGAATAACTGTTTCAGAGGCAAAATTCTATTCTTCAAGACACAGGATCAGAAGGCTTGGAGCTACAGCCTCTAGGAGAACATTTTATTTTGGCTAGCTAAGAAGGGATGTTTGGGATGTGTGAGTGTTTATGACTCATTGTGAATGATGTGGATTCTATTTATGATGCACAAATCAAAGTCTGATTGCTTCAGTGACTGGAGGTTTCACATTAGTTTCCTCCACTCTACAAAAGCCAATAAATGCATAAGCCTTGCAAATACCTACTAAGCACAAACTCATCCAGGTAGACACTTTTGATAACATGTCTTGGTAATTGCTAATGGTTCTGGGAATTTGAGCCAAATGTTGTATGATTTGTTCTCTCGTCTGTGTAAAGGACTTCTGAACTGTCTTTCTTCTTTTTCTCCCTTCTTCTACCTCTAACACATTCAGCAAGCTGTTAGCCTTTTGTGACTGATCTGGATTGGTTCTTGACTGGCCATTGCCTTCTTCCTACCACCATGTCTACAGTAATTTCCAGCTGAGTTTTTTACAGATGATGAACAGAAGAAAAGCGGGCATAACACAGCCTATGATTCTTCGGTTTTGCAAGTGCAATCTGTGATTCCATCCCATATCTAGGTGCTAAATGTCATTTAGCGTTCTTCGGAGTCCTGCTTACCAAAGTCTCGAGGGAAGAGGGAAGCTATAGGGCTCCAAACACACTATAGAGAAACAAAAATGTTACTGCATTTCACTATGATCAAAAATGCATGGAAAATGTTCTTCATTCTCTTTAGCAAGCCAGAAGCATACTTCAGATTTCAAAACAGTGGTAGGGATTTGTTTAATTCTTTAAACCAATCACCCTTACTGGCTACTGAATATTGGCTGAATTAATAAAAATGTTTGCGTTTGGGTTTTGGCTTTTTTTGTTTGTTTGTTTGTTTGTTTGTTTTCATGTTTTTTAAACACGGAAATACTATCAGCTGGATTGTGTTAAAATAAAAAGAAACTGCACTTTCAGCAACAAGGGTGTCATATCTTTCTGATGTTTTGAAAGCATTCTTGTTAGCTTCACTGGGGCAATGTGGAGCATAAAGGAAAATAATGTGGGAATATTCCTATTTCTGAAATACTTCAGAAGTTGTTTCTCTAGCAAGATCAGCTTGTCTGGTGCATAGTTGCAACATGTTTTGTTTTCAGAACTTTGGAAAGGGAAAAAAAGTATTAGTTAGCCAAACAAGAATATCCACTGCATTATCAGTTTAATTGAAAGGAAAATATTCCCTTAACTAGAGAAAATTCTTAGAAATAAATTCATTATTAATTTCCTTTAAAGCAATCCTAGCCTTAATACTTTAATATTATTGAAAGTATCAATAAAAAAGTTACAATAAATTCATCATTTCAGCTATGTGAAGGAGTATACTGAAAACTGTGACTCGACAAAAGTCTCCTCCAACATACAGTGATGTTTTGGCTTCTGCACAGGGCTTGATATCATTCTCATGAATAGTTGATTAGGCTGTAGAGTGCAATGTCTGCATGCATAATTGAAGCTATACAGAAATAATTGATCTAATTACCAGTGCTATGTAACGTCATTCCAGTTAGAGACCTGTACCACTGGCTGATGTCTGCCCTACAGCTCCCTCTCAAAGAGAACATGGGATATTCTGAAGGAATCCTTGATATTTTCAATGACTCTTTTGCCCTGCAGATTCTCTTACTGGCTGCTGATAAACTGTGTTGAATATTCTGTAGTAACCAGAGTCAGCCCTCCTTCCATATCCAAGTAAGTTATTGGAAAACATCCAAACTATTTGGACATATGGATTTTCTGTTTTGACCCCTACACTCTCTTCATGAATGGTGGAATGAACAAAAGATACTAAGAAAATGAACAATTTTTAAAGAAAAACAGCTCTCTTTCTCACCTCTTTCCAAGTTTAATATTGACCTACCTAGTATTAATCACAAGATACACTTGCAAAATACTTTGCCATTCCTCTCCCATGGGATTATTGCCACAAGCTTTCTGTGAAGATTTTGAACATTCAGCTATCATAGTATGTATGGGGAGGTGCTCGAAGGGGTTTCTTTGCAAAATCTCTCATTTCCACCTCTGGCAATGCTGATGTCTTGTCACATGATGCTGCATGTGGGAGCACAGTCCTAGAGTCCTTATTCAATCTTGACTGCAGGAGCTTTCCCTGGGTATATGAAGTTTTAGGAGTCACACACCACATGAATGTATGCATAGGGACACACCAAAAGAAAAAAGTTATCAGGAACTGTTTCTGATAAATTTGAGCTGAGGATGAGGACAAGGCTTCTCAACATTTCTAGTCTCGAATTCATGTGTTTGTGTACCTATGGTAACAAAGAGACAACCTATCCTAAAAAAACCCAGCAGCAACAAATAAGTACCAGACAGAAAACACAGGTTATTGAAATAATATTTTTAAACTACTAAGCACAGTAGATAGTCCAAAAACAGGCAAGGATTTACTCTTGCAATAATCAAAGGAATTTGCTTCAAATCATCTGATCATATGTTCAGGGAGGAAAACTCTGAAAAGTTCTAAATTGAAAATGGGATGGTCAAGCTTTCCAAAGAAATATGTTTAGAACACTGCTATCCCAGTTTCAGAAAGGAATGGTACAAATGTACTTGATTTTAAAATTTTCAGTTTTATGTCAAGAATGGCAAGCTAGAATGTCTTTTCAAGATACCAAAGCCCTGGTAACTGATGCAAAAAATAAAGAAATGTTTCAGGTATATGATTCCTATTTAAAATCTCCTTGATTGGTTTTATTGCAAGCTGTCAGCTTATGGAAATATTCTTGACATCAGTTCATAAATTTTCGCTTAGTGAAATTAATGTGAATTTCCTTTCTAAAAGGGTGAAATGCATCATTTTGGTGACACTGGGAAACAGCCTGGAAGTGAGAACAGTTTCAGTGCTCCATGTCAAAATACCAGTGAAATCATCTCTTGGTTGTATCCAGATAAATCCCATGGGTAAATCCAGAGAATTCTGTATACCAAGGTAGAATTAATTGCAGTAAATCTCAGGTGTGTTCATTGCTTAGAATTTTTTCAGCTTGGGAAATTATTCTTAAAACAAGAAAATTGCATAATGTTTTAGTGCATAGGTTTTTTCTGCAATTAAGTTTGTTGATATTGAATGAAATAAATAATTACTTCAGAAAAGACATGAAAAAACAGAGGCTTAGGAATGTATGATAATATAAATCAAGTACATTTTAGGAAGTGAACTGTTTCTTTTATCTATTCTTGAAGTTCCTGAATTTAGGATTCAAGTGGTGCATCACTTCCCCCAATTGTCTACCTCCACATGCCAGTTTAATAATACAATAGGATTTATAGTAAAGATAATTGTGACTTTATCAGCTTTAATATAGGTTCTTTATTCCTATACAAATATATTTTTATTTAAGATGTAGTCTGTAGAACCTTAAACCTTTTCAAGGTAATAGAGAAAATCATATACTAGGTTAACATCTTGCAAAAAAAAAAAATTATAAATGCTTAGGAAACATATTAAACCCCTTTATCTCAGACGTGTTCAAGCTTTTACACCTGCCCCCGCTTTATCTATATACTTTTCATTTTTTCAAATAGAACTCTCTCAATTCTTTGCTACTTTTATGAAGTAGTTATAAATATAAGCTGCAAGCACAGCCTTGCTGGCCACACGTACCCAGGTGTAAAACTCCACTGTGAAGAAGGCAATTTCAGGGCCCCGGGGAGTCTCTTCTTGGTGTAGCACATGAAGTGAAAAAGCACCGCAGTGGGTAGTGCATGACAATAGTACAGGCAGGAAAAGTTAATTCAGCACAAAAATGAGGTGCCAACCGTAATGCATCAGACATAGGCAGTTACACAGCCTTAAAGTTCTCTGCCTCCCTCCCGCCCCAAATTCATGTCAGGGAGGGAAGACTCCGGGTCTACCCTGATGTTGGGCAAAACAGGAAGTGTTGATTCCACTTAGGTCTGAAACTCCGTCGCCCTCTCAACGTGAAGCAGTGAGTTGGCGTAAAGGTGTCCCGGGAGGCGCTGGCAGCAGGGGCAAGGAGACTCTCGTGGGCTGCGGCACCTTCAGCCCCGCTTCCAGCCCCTGCCCGCGGCGACACCGCAGCGACGCTGCCGGGAGGACAGCCCGCTCCTGTCGAGCAGTGCCCACCACAGACCTGCCGGTACTCACAGGAAGCTTGCGAAATCACTTTTCTTTTTTGCCAGCTTTTAAAGGTGGCCCCAAACACTATTTGGAGATATTTTAAAGAGCAGTAAATTGGCAGTAACCCTCGATTATTAAAGCTTGGCAAAATTCACCCGACTGTGTGCTTCAGCTTCCTCATAGATAATTTTCCTTTCGTGTGGATTGGATTGAAGCTGAGAGTTTTGTCTGCGGATATTTTTTACTTTAGTCTTATTTTAACATACGAGCACAGAGGAATATCAAGAATGAACACATTGGAGCATTTAAAAAAAAGAATTGCATGTAGTTACTTGGACTCAATAGTGTAGAAAATACTGAAAATCTGTGCCTCGAAGCACCTCTCAAGAGCTGAAGGAGCCTGTCCAGGGCCCAGGATCCTTCAGTCTTTTAATGATGTGAAAGAGCTCCACTAGGTTCAGTCACGCCTTTACAGGATAATCCATTAAAGTAGCTGTAAAGTCATCCTGTCCAGGCCCACCACCTGCTAGTTGGATTCATAATTAGCACTGCAGTTTTGGGTAGAAAACTCAAAACAGTTGTAAACTACCTTTCATTTAAACTCATATCTGCCATTTCGAAATGATGCAGCAGAGAGATCCACCTTTAGGAATGGCAGAAGGAAGTGCGCAACACTGGAAGGTGAAGCTTTGCCACAATATTTACTCTCTTCCTTGTTTAAAGATGATAAAACCGAACACCTACAAATATCTATGCTTTCCATTGTATAGCATCCAGTGCTGTTGATTTTTATGTACTCAGGGAGAGTTTTCTCACAGTCTGGTGTTTGCATCTATTGACTTTGTAATCTGTAGACAGACTCTTAATGAGCAGAAAAGACAAGAATCTCAGAGATAAAGCCTTGGAATAACAGTGGGCCTTTACAGCTTGTCAGTAGGAGAAAGCTCAAACATAAATATCTGATTTACAGAAGTAACACAACTTATTTTGATAGATTACATTGTTTCTGTTTCAAATTACTCTGTCAATCGCGGAGAAAGAGGTTAAGAGGTCATTTTTTTTTTAATGCTTGAAAGGGCTCTTTCAAGAGATTTTTCACAAATTTCACCCCCAAATTTAATTGCTTCTTTGTGATGATGCAGAAGCTCTAGTTTGTCTGTCAAAGATGCTGATTTTGTGAAATGTTGCCTTACAAATCCCCTCAAATAAACAGGAACAGGACCAACTGCCCTACACATGGATGGAAGTGTAGCGATTTGCATCACACACTAGTTCCGGATGTGTCTTTGTCACATCTTCATTTCAAGTTTGATTTTTCTCCCCGTTTGGGTGAGGCTTTGTTGTTGTTTTGACCTGTTTTAGTTGAGAATATATGATGCAGAAAACGACACCGGCATTTTAAGTAGAAGTGAGGTCAAGGCTGAGAGTCGTCTGTGTCGAAAACTTTTAGACCAGTGATTAGCCAGCAAGAGATGGGGACAGAGAAAGTTTAGGGTGTAAAACGATGAAGCAAAGATCCCCTTGGATCTTTGTTTTTACTCCTGACTATCAACACAAGCCCCTGGGCGAGCCTATATCCTGGAGACGGAGCCTTTTGTTTCTCCCATGCCCTTTCCCCGGTGTAACCGCCCCCTCGGTGGCACCCGCGGCCGGGGAGGACACCCGGCGGGAGACACTCAGCACCGCGGGCGTCCCGCCGCCCTCCGTGCCACCGCCGGGGCTGGGGTGCGCTCCGTGGGGCTGCGGAGAGCCCCCGGTGAGCCCCCGGTGAGCCCCGGGTGAGCCCTCGGTGAGCCCCCGGTGAGCGTCCGGCCACCCGCCCGTGCCATGCCGCGGTTCGGGAGGGCGGGGCGCAGGGAGGGCACCGCGGCCCTGGGCGTGCGACTCCTCCGGCGGCGCGGGCAGGGCCGGGCGGACACCGACGCCTCCTGCTTCGGGCAGAGGCTTTCGCGAGTCCGTGGGTGGTTTTGCCCGGAGAGGAGGCGCTGGAGGCCATGGCAGGTCCCTCGTCCGCCCCGTCCAGCGCAGAGCTGGGAAGCGACGACGGCGCTGGAGCCGCGACGCGACGGCCGTGAGTTTGTCAGCAGCGTGGGACACGAGGTGTTTGTCAGCAGCGTGGGACACGAGGCGTGTCCTCGACACGCGTGGGGCGACCGAGGCCTGCGAGGAACGGCTGCTTGGCCCCGGAGCACGGCGCTGCCGGCCCTACCCGCTGCGCCTCCGCTTTTCCAAGAGCTCCATTCCCCGGCAGCCGGCAACAGGAATAAATTACAAAGCCGCACTTAATGTTAGTGACTCTTTAAATGGAATTTTTCATTCAAACTTTGTCATTAAAATAGAAAGGCCTTTTGGTTGTGACCATACAGGCATAATAAATTGTATATGTTTGCGATACTGAATGAATCTTGCCCATATGCTGCACTGCAAGGCTACATGAATGAAGCATTTACCAAATCAGGCCCACCACATTAAACAGAAAAACAATCTTTATTCATGGTAACTTATCAGTTTCAATTAATCAACCTCAACAATAGAAATTCTGATGTGTTCAAGCAACTTGAAAGCAATAGGTCATCTCCAGGGCAGCCATGTTGTGTCTTTGTGCCTATGGTTTCAAACAAAGCAACATCTCCAATAAATGTACATCCCCACACACAGATGTGTGACTATATCTGTATAAACATCCAGGCGCACTGAAGGCTCTGGTGTACACGTACGGCTGTACGTAGAAGTGTTTAGCTTTTTGTCATACAAAAAGTAATTGTTTTCCAGTTTTGTTTTGGTTTTTTTTTTTTTTGAGCTCCACAAGTTTAAACAAAAGAAAAGAAATTTCCATTGGATGACCATCCTTTCAGTTTCTCTGCTGCTATGTGAATAGCATTGTGCAAACCATTCCAATGGTATTGAAAAGGGGTAACCATTGGTTTGATTTGGTTACACGGTTTCGTAAAGAGCTCCCTCCCACTGCCTTAGGGTCTGTGAAAGGTCTGTGACCTGTTTAGAACTGCCAAGTGAAATGTCATGTCGCCCCTCCCAAATGGGAGTATCTGCATTCATTTGATCAGTATAAAAAATGATTGGGGATGGCGAGATCAGGGCTTTTGAATTGCAATTTATAGCAGTTTACAAAAATGCACATTGTTGGAAAAGAAAACATGGAAGTGTTTCTTTCTAAATTGCATTACCTGTGAAATGTCATTAGTCTTTTTAGGATATTGCATCCTATTTTTTATGATCTCAGGGAGAGACTTAAACGAAGTTGAGTGTTTGCTTAAGATACTAAAGCATGGTGCACTACCTAGAGCATCTGCTAAGTTTTGCCTTCAGTTGCTGGAGGAAATGTTTCCCCATTCCTTTCCAGGTTGTGCCCACTGTTCTGCTGTCATCACTTGGTGGTACCGTCTGTTTCATGAGATCGTGTCCTTTTAGTGCAATGACACGAGGCTGCTGCTTTCTGGGAGGGTGGTTTGTTCATGTCCAGGGCTCAGCATCCTCCTACCTCCCGCTGAGCGCTTTGACCACCACCGCCTTGTCCGGAGATGGCTCCGCCGAACGCTTAATTTGTTCCTCTAGCGATTGCCTGCACCTGAAAAGAAACAAAACCAAAGCAAGCCAACAACGACAGTAACGAAAAACGAGGGAATGGTTATACTGATTTTAGACTATCATTCCTTCAATGTGTCCTGTCCCATGCCATATATCCCGGGGGCCTGCCCCCTTAATGCGCCAAACCCAGTGGTTGGGAGTGCAGGGGGCGTGGGTTCGGAGGAGCGCTGTGGCCTGGGGCTGGGCACCTTCTCTTCCCTGCTCCGTGACCCTCAGCACTGCTTTGGGAATGTCAGTGCTGCTGGTCACCAGGGGCACGAGAGGGACTAGACGAGGGGCAGTGACGGGGCTGCTCTGCGAGCGGTGCGGGACAGAGAAAGGTGCGGGGGAGGGAATAGCGGGGGAACACGGCTGTGTGAGAGGCGAAAGCGAAGGGTGAAGGGGCCCCAGGTCTGCCCGGGACGGCGGGAGCCCTTGACTGTGTTCGAGCCAGGCCCCGAGGGCGGGGGCGGCCAGGGACGCTGGCGGCAGGGCCGGCAAACAGGGCTGGGAGCCGGGGGCTGCTCCTCCTCCTGTAGGTGCCGGCTCGAAGGGTGACGCTCCCCCTCATGACCTCTCGCCCTCACCTTGCAGGTGCTCTCCTGCCAGCAGCGCAAGGGGTGGCTGCGGCTTGCTCTGCAAAGAGCACCTCGCCCGCCAGGCCAGCTCACCGCGGCCTCGGCCAGCGGCCGGGCCACCCTGGGACTTCTCTTCCCTCGCCCAGACCGAGATAAACGTTGCTCGCCCAAAGGTGTTACCTCAGTACCACTGAGAGCCTTCGGAGAGACGGCAGCTTGCCGCGAGAACCCCGGCAGATCTTCGCAGGCACAGAGTACTGCGAGGGCAGAGTGTGTCCCCGTGTCCTCTTGGGCTAATCCGGCCCCTGGGACGAGGGGAGATGGAATGTCGTCGCCAACACCAAGCAAATGTTTGACGTCGACTTCCACAACCAAGGGAGCGGTCGCGGCACCAAGCCTGCCAGAGTTCAAGAAGCGTTTGGACAATGGTCTCAGGCACAGGGTGTGATTTTTGGCGTCGCCCTGTCCAGAGACGGGAGTTGGACTTCTATGATCTTTGTGGGTCCCTTCCAATACAACATTTTCTGTTATTCTATAACCATATTCACTGGGTGCGGCAAAGACGCTCTTTGTAGCTGTCACCCAAGGCTGAATCGTTAAAACGGGACAGATAAATTATTAGGAGTAACAGCCTTGAGCGGCTTAATTGGGAAAAGCAGTCCTGGTTCCAACCAATGTCCGTACAATTGCACACTGCAGTCCACCATTATTCGAGCTTCATCTACTATGCACTATATACCACCGTCTCCAAAGGATTGTTGCCCTAGAAACTTGTTTTAAATCTCCAGCTATATATCAACACCTTGTTTTAGCAGTCCTTGGCTGAATTACAGTTACACAGTTTGGCGCTTCTTTCAAATTTCCTCCCATCAGTTTGGCCAAAGAAAGGAATTTTTCTCCTTTAGAAATGAATTGGCTTAATTAGTAAGTAGATTAATGGCAATTGCTGGTGAGTTGGTTTCCAGCAGAGTTTCACCAGAGAGGGTTAATCGGAGTCAGGTCTGGAATCTTTCCCAGAACTGGCTGCCAGCCATTTCCGTCAACCAATCAACCCCGTAAACAAACGCGCCATCCGCTGAAACAGAGTTTATTTCTTACTGTCATCCCGCTGGAGTCATTTCCCCAAAGAGCCGCCACCTCGCCTTGGGTTTGAAATGGATCGCCCTGAACTCGGGGTTTCTAATTTTCAGCGATTTCCCCAAATACTTTGAAGCGTTTCTCTGGCGAGAAAAGATTTGTTGGGCGCATCGGCATTCAATAAACATGTAACCTGCTTTCAGCAGCCTCAGGCTGAGATTTTTCCCTTCTAAGAAGCTTATAATTCGAGGCAAAACCAGTTAACATAACAGAGCGATTCAAAACTCTTTCTCAAAGCCACTGTCTCAAATGTGGGGCAAGCAAGAAAAACATCAGCATTGACTTTGACATCTTTTTCAGCCTTTCCACTTATTTTTTTTTTCTATACCGATACAACGTATTCATACTTCGACTTGCAGCTGCATTAGTCTTGCAAAAAAAAAAAAAATCCCTGCTGAGAAATGCATATAATAGGAAAAACAGATCGGCTGGACAGCAGTGTAATTAATGCCAGAAAGGGCTGAGGCCGGTTTCATAGTTTGTCTTTTGAGGATATCAAGACGAGACCTGGTGAAAAATGACGCATGCTTTAACATTTCAGAAAGCTGGCAACTAGCAGCGTTCCCCCCCTCTCCACCCCTCCTTTTTTTTTAACTTTATGCCTCTGAACAAAGGGGTCGGCAGAACTAGCTAGGTTGTAATGAGTTCTGTGTCCCTAGCACATTAAGTGCATCATGGAAACATATTGTATCGAAATAGTTTGGAGGAGAATACTGGGGATGAAAGAGAAAGGGTGCTTTGATCAGCTCCCTGGGGTCCTGAGTGCGCGCAGACCGACTTGCAAGGACTTATTCAGCTCCAGCGAGACACACTTACAACGCCATTCAAAGAAATTTGCATATCTGTAATTTATCACATTTGTCCCCAACATTTTTGCAAGGTAAATAAAAGTTGGCTGAATAAAAAATATCAATCATCACAGGACGAGGGAGAGAGGGAGCCGGGAGCAGGGTGAAGTGTTTGTTTAACCAGACTCCGTTTGGAAAACTTTTGCTGAACGTGGGGTAAAACTCACCCCGAAGCGTTTTGCAGTTTATTTCAAGGCGGTGACCGCGCTTGTGACCGCTACCGGGGCTCCGCGCCCCGGCCCAGCCCGGCTGGGCTCGACCCGGACCAGCAGGGCCCAGAGCTCTGGCATTCCGCTCCGCCACCACTCCCCCTCGCGCGGCACCGAGCAGCACCCCGGCCCCGCAGGTCCCCGGAGAAAGGGAAAGCGGGGAAGGTAGAAATAAAAAGTTGGAAATGGCCCCCGCGAGGCCCTTGTTCAGCTTCAACCGGCGGCGGCCGCACCGCCACCGGCATCTTCAACTTGACCTTGGCGAGGGGTCCGCGCCTTCGCCTCATCTGTCACCCGCGCCCGGTGACAGTGATGCATTTCACGCATTGTCGGGGCAGGGCCTGGGGAGAGCCGTCGGGGACGGGACGGGACGGGCTGGCGGCGGAGCGGGTGCGGTGTATCTGGGCGGTGGCGGGGAACAAAAGTTATAGCGAGACGTCTGTGCGGCTAATTCCGTGAAAAGCGCGTCCCGGTCCCCCCCGCGGGAAGGTCAGTGTCGCGGGCTGCGCTCCGCCGAGGGGTGCCACAGTGCTCCGCTCATCCCCGACCCCGTGCTCCTCACGCCGGCGGGCGCGATCGGTCCAGACACGTCCCGAAGGCACCGTGTTTTCCCCCTTTTCCCAAAACTTTGCCATTTCGAACCCACCGGCGGCGGTCAGGCACCAGAGAGGTTCTCCGAGCCGAGTTGAGATCACAGGGGCTCTCCCCACTCGCCCCAAAGCGGTTCGGGCCACTTCTCACTTCAGCGGCAAGGGGCAGTTCCCCGTGGTCTCGCCCGAGTGGGGGTCGACGCCGTCGGGGGCGCCCATCTCGACTCGGGGGCATCCCCTGCCCGCCATCCTCTGGGGAGCCGTTCGCTCGGGTCCGAGCCCTGGCTCTTGCCCGGCACATCCTTCTCCCCAGGGCCGGAGCGTGGGACGCTGGAGCGATGAGAGGCCGCTCTCAATTGCTCCCGGGCCCCGGTGAATTTGGGGGCCTGTGCAGCCGTCGCGGCGCTCGGCGAACACGTTTCCCAGAACGGGAAGCCGATTTCATCCGCCCGGGGGGCGCGGAGCTCCTCCGCCGAGGAACCCCCACCGCCCAGTCTTCTCACCGCGCCCCGGGACGGCAGAGGGCTCGGGGTCCCGTCGGGGCGCGGGGCGCTGGCGGCGAATGCTCCCGGCCGTGCGACCCCCCGGCGTCACCAATCCTCGGGGAGCGGACAGCCTTTGCCCGGCGGAGCCGGAAGCTCGGATCGCGCCGTTCCAACTGGAAATCCCAGAGCGGCGAGGATCAGGGGGACCAGGGCGGCCGTGGTCCGTCCGGGCGGGGCAGGGCAGGGCAGGGCCGGGAAGAGCCCCTGGGCACCCCAGTGCGGTCCTGCGGGACGCCATAGTGGGACTGACGCGGAGGGGCCGGGCCTCCCCTGCCTTCTCCAAGCCGCTCGGCGTTCCAGGTTGCGCAGAGCAGGTGCACTGGGAAAGCGGGGCTCCACGCCGGGCCGGAGCGGCAGGCGGAGGCTGGGGACGCGGGGACCGGGGCAGGCAGGGGGCGGGCGCTCCCGTGGGTCCCCCGGGGGCCGGCTCCCGGCCGCCCGGTCGGGCATTGCGCCCGCAGACGGAGAGTGGAGCTCTGCCTCCGGAGCCGGCGCCGCCGCCCCAGGGGCCG
>VZTX01008026.1:0-102493 GCA_013400915.1 Pardalotus punctatus
CAAGTAAAACCACCACACCTTGTGAGGTGAATAGGTGTCAAGTATGCCTTGAATATTTTAACAACTGTTTTTGTCTTGGCCATAAAAAGAGAAGATTACAGATCTATTTTCCTTTTTAAGGATAGTCAAGGTCAGGCTTAGTCACCTCTATATGTTTTCTGAAATTTAATTTGCCTTAGGAACTAAATGCATTTCAATGTTCTTTTTTAAATCCCTTGTCTGAAGAATCTCAGATAAGCTGAGATGAGAATGGCTGCCCTCCCAGACATGGTAGGTGGGATGCTTAAAATATTCCAGCTGTTTGTCTGATACTTAACTTTCTGCTCTGAAACTGCTGTACCATCTGTCTAGCTAAAAAAGGTGCTCTGAGCAAGAAGAAAAGAATCTTTCCAATTCAGATGAGTCTGCTGCATCCTGTGAGATAATCAAGTCACAGATGATTATGGGAACAGTGAATTTTAAATTTTATATTAATAGCTTCATAGAAACCATGAAAGATGAAATTTGAATGAATTCATTTTCTGTGTATCTCAGAGGAGCAACAACGCACCCTCCTAAGTTTAAAGTCACATTTCTGTCTGCTGTGTAAGTTTATTTGTTAATCAACCTTGTGTGTAGATAATAGGCTTTTTTTCCTCCATAAAATATGACATTTTATATAAATTACTGGTGCTATCCATCCATTATTTTATACTATCTATTACAAGTGCCTAATATTTGCTGAATAAAGGGGTTTTTTTCAGAAGTTTCTGAAGAGATCTGAAAGGTGCAGCAGGGGGACAGGGTAATTTTTATAGATTTGAAGTAATCAAGATGTTTAAAAGATTAATTCCATGGTACAGTTCAATGAACAAGAAATTAATGCAGAGTAAAAGACCTCCGACAAGTAAAATAAGAAAAAAATGTCTTGGTTCCTAGTGCCATCTGCAGGATTACTGCTGGAACAGGCAGAAAGAGTAGAGGGACAGAAATTTGGGTGACAGTTTGTAGTGTTTGAAAAGAAAACAAGAAAGTGTCAGTTCCAACAAAACCTGAGGAAATACAATTTCTTTGTCATGCTGAGTTACATAATAGTGTACGTGTCAATTCATTTTCAGCTTGTGAGCAGCATTAGGTTTGTTGGGAATACACCGTGTCATGAGGTTTATCCACACATTTTGTTTTCTGCTTCTACAATAGCAGGTGGATTAACCAACCTTCCTTTCTTTGCACTTCTTGAAAGAAACATCAGTCATGTAAAAACACACATCCACAAGGAACCATTTTTGGGATAACTGGCCCTTTGGCTGTGCTTCCTTTTTGAAAGCTGTCCCTTCAGAGAGGAGTAATGGACCCTAAATGTTTTTTTACTATTTCTTCCATCAGCATTTGTATAAAGGTGCATATCAGAAATTATGATGTAAATCTGCAGCTGCTCTGCTAGATCTCTGGTATTAGAAAGGAGTTCTTTTCTCCACAGACCAGTAGGCAAGCTGACTGTAGATGTGTGTGTTGGCAGTAGGCAAATGATACATGCATGAAAGGGATAGGCTATAAATAAAAACCAAGAAGAATCAAAGTTGAGGTTTTGGGAAAGAGGGAGTGTAAGCTGAACCCAAATGTGGGTAAGATGGAGGTGATAATGGTGATGGTATCTGAAAAATTGTTAAGCCCTACAAAGCTGCTGTGTGTGAAGAGTACATTCCTGCTGCTTGACATGTGGCTTTGTTGGGAGCGTCCCCATCTGCTCTACAAGAGCTTAGCATTCACAAAGAGTGTTTTCTCTTGCCTCTCACTGACAGAAAACTCTCCCTTGTCAGAGGCTGACCTGACCTCAATTACTTACCTATTCATCACTTTTCTCCTGACTATTGTAATGTGATACTCCTGGGCACAAAGCCTGCAGTTCCTCTGAAGTACCAGCTGGTTTAGGGTCTTGTTGTGTGTCATGCCGGCAGCACTGGCTGCCACAAGTTGAATCTGATCTTTCTTTCTATGTTGACTTTGTGCAAAACACCAAGCTAAGGTGTCTGTTCTTAATCTTCTGAGTGCTTGCTGTTTGGGGTTCAGCATGTGTAAGAGTCTGCAGGAAGCTGCAGAGGGAGAGCTGTGGCTGTTTGCTGTGCTTTCTTGCATACTGAAGCCCTTTGGAGTGAAAGCCGTATGTAGCAGGACATCCTCCGGGACGGGTCTCTCACCAGAGAGGTAGGTCCCTTTGGGCCTAAAGACTTCTTAAGCCTTCATTGGCACTGTTCTGGTAGGTGTCTGTTGTATGTAGAAAATGAATCATGTAGATTTTTGGAGTATCATGGACTTGGAAACAGAAGCTTCAGCCCATGTGTTTACATATCTATCAGGTGTTAGTTTTTACTATGTCAATGTCTGTATCAGAGCTTGTTGCTGTGGACAGCCTTTATAATGAGGATAGGGAAATGAATGCTTCAGAAAGCACCATCTGTGGCATCCTGTGCTGTGTAAGTTCGATGGTTGTCTTTTTGAGGAGCTGTGCAGGAGGGAGATGAATGATGCATGCTGACAGTGTTTCAGGTCTACAGGCACTGCCACTGAATTTAAAGTTCAGTAGTCACTTTAGTTGAATGAGTGGATCCCTTTGGATCAGTAGGGAAGCGAATATGGGAACATTGAGGACTTTGTTGCTACAGAAGTTGAGATCAGACATATGAGCTGTAAGTCATAAGTCATACAGAGTTGGTCTTGTGAGAACTTAAATTGGGGGATTCTCTTAATCTCTCTTTAAAACAGAGAGCAGATTTTTTTCCTAGATGTATGCCACCAGAGAAGGGACACCAAGACTTGCACAACAGAAGCTGGTTTAGTAAAGTGGTTTCTGCCCTGAAAGAGTGTAATTTACTCATGAGGTTGTTCTGATGATGAAAGCCAGAAAGAAGTATTGTTGCAGGACCAGGGTGAGGCAAGGGCCTTACTCTGTAAGGACTTTCTCCTGAAGTAAGCTTTTGCTTGTTTAGAAGAAAGAAAAAAGCTGTAGTAGAACTACATGTGCATGTTACTGAAAAACTGCTTCTCTGGCCTGATTAACCTAGTATTATATTTCAGAATTCTAGTAATTTTGCAGTTCTGCATCAGTTATTTTGCTTGGACCAGACTAAAAATGAAGTTCTGAAATGAATTATTGCTCCTACAAGCCACCAGAGGAAAGTAAACAATTAGAAATCTTAGCTGTATTGTACTTGCAGTCTCGGTATATAATGCGTATTGAAGTAGTAGACTCCTGGCTTTGAGTTATCCAAGGAATGTTATGCCTTTTTATTTTGCCCTTTTTTTGATGTTGAATAAAATATGATAAAATATGAAAGTGAACTTCTGATTTAGATCAAGCATTATCACGAAGCAAGGATGTGTAGAAATGGTGCTGATGCTAAATGAACAAATTATGGGAATGTTGGCATTGGGCACTTTGTCATTCCTCACATTTGAAAGGCAGATGTCTGCTTATATGAGAGCAGGTGTGATGAGATGTTTCCACATGGAAGCATAAGTCCATCTCTTGTGACAGTATATTTTCATCTGCAGGATAGTGCTGACTCTCATTGTTACTTGTGTCTTGTTTATTTTGATTCCATCTTTGCTTAGAGTAATATTGGTGTTTAGAGAGCATGCAGGGATAAAGAACAGTCTGAAAACAGCAGGTTGTAGTATGTGACATCTGTTCTGCTTCATTATAGAAAAAAAGTCCTTTTGAATATTTTAAACGTCTAAAAGAAATCAGAATTTGTTGTTGCTTATTAAATCTAAGTAGGAATCATAAATTGTTTGAGACCAGTAAAGCAGTTTGGGCATAGCAGAAGGTGTTTCACTGTTTAAGGATATGTGTACTATTCTTTACTGTTCTTTAGCTTTATGTATGTATAGAAGTTCTCTCTCAATTTATTTCCAAGAACTTGTGGAGAAGAGAATAATTCCATTAGGCAAGTTCTTGTAAGGAAAACAGATGTACTTTTGGCCCAAGTTCTCCTCTAATTTGAATGATTTTCTTTGAAAAGAATTTGCCTATGAATGTGTGCATACTGAAAAGCGAGGTTAGTTATGAATGTACAAGCAGATGCCAAAGTTGATCCTTGATTAGAAGAGCTTTCCTCTCAATTTGAAGTAACTTAATTAGTCCTTCACAATGACAAGGTGGGGAAGGCTTTCAGTGAAGCCTGCAAGAGTGCAACGGTGTGTTAGTGTTCACAATGGGAATGGTGTAGTTAAACCCTCACGCATTGTGCTGAACGTTTGTCACATCATGCCAGTTATTAAGGTATGAACCTACTGGGCAAACTGCGAGAATTTCAGAGGGTTGCTCTAGACGTTATTAGGACCAATAATTAGTTTTGTGAGCTATACATGTGTAGTCATTACTTGTTCTGTGCTGTGCTTGGATGGCAGTGAGTGAAGTGAAATTTTAAAAAACCCCTGCAGTAGGGTGCTTATGTAGCAGCTTAAATAGTCAACATTTTGATACTTTTCTTCCAAAGCAGGAGCATAGAGGGAGATAAAGGAATTTTCTCTTTAACCCTGGTAAGATAATTTGACAAAAAAGAATTATTCTTCCTTTCATAGCTGTGAAAGAGACTGCCTGGACTGAGTTCAGGGTTTTGGTTTCATCTGCTCCCTTCTTTGCATCTTTACTCCCCTGTTTGTCTTTTCTTGTAAAATAAAAAACTAACTAGCTGAGGTGCCTTTTTTATTATCTTTTTATATTTTTTAACTGTTATTTTAACTCTATTCAGGGCTGCAGGAATCCTGCTAGTAGTGAAAGTCCTGAAAGTGAATTTGTTTTTCTAGTGTAGGGCCACTCTCCTGACACAAAGCTTTCACTCAGCTGAAGAGAGAAGGACCAGCTGATAAAAGTGGAAGATTTCTCTATGACCAGGAGTCAAGAAAGCCCTGGAGCCAGGGAGACAGGGAGCTTTCCCTTATGTGGATTCCTAGTTAAAATGTAAATTGAGGCACTCTCATTTCTTCTTACTTTCTCTAGAACTGACCAGGAGGCCCTGCACACCAAATTGTGGCCTGGTGGAATAGTGTTTTGATGCACTTTTGTAAAAAGATATTTCGTTTGGAGAGAAAGAACCAACTCCCTTAAGGCACTTTTTACTTCTCACTTTTTTTTTCTTGCTTCCCAGTCTTGCTTTTTCTTTTTTTTCTGCAGCACCTTCTGCTGTTCAACAGTTGCATATTGTTCAAAAGGTTTCTGAACAGCTTTCCAAAAGGAAAAAATAAAGACCTGACCAGGAGCAAAGGAGATTTTTCCTGGTTGTGGACTACTGAGTTTGGGACCTCTAAAGATGTGTGGATCCATATAGAATAAAATACTTATAAAATGGACATTTGAATCTGGTAGAGTTGAAGGATGCTTTAATGGAAAAAATTCTGTTCTCTTTAAGCAAGTGGAACTTTCCAAGCTGTCATGAAATTAATTTCAGTGTTCATTTGGGTACAGGTTGTAGGAGTATCTCACTTGAAATGATAATCTACACTTACAAAAACAGTGTCATTTTTGTACCAATTCAACAACAAAGTAAATTTAAGTCCTACATGAGAAGAGGTGGGCAGATGTTAAACAGATTCCCAGTGGCACTTACAGTGGAAATTCTGTAAATTCCTTCCATGGTTTTAGCATGTATTTAGCTGCACAATAATGGCCTTTTTTTTTTTTTTTTTTTTTTTAAGGACCAGGAAAGCAAAACCTCATGCTAAATTTTCAGGATCTGTCCATTGTATTGCCAGTGGTAGTGTACTGTAACTGTATTTTATCTCAGCGTATGGGATGGAGTCTTAAAACCAGAATTGTTTATAAAGGGTGTGCAGCGAAGTTACTGCTCATACGATGAGCTGTGAACACTGAATAATGTACATTCACGTAGCCCAAAGCAAATGCAAAATAATGCCATGCAGCTTGACCTTTTCTCATTGCAGGTTAACCTGAGTCTAATTAGCCTGGGTTTGCCTCAGGCTAGAAGTGGACGGGAATCACAGCTTGGCTGAGTAGTAACTTTTTAACTCTTTGTAACTTGCTTTCGTGTTTACATCCTGTGCTATTAGGGAGGAAGCAAGGAAATGGGGGTAGAACAGAGGAGGAAAAACCAAAAGTGCTAGTTGCAGCAGTGGTACCTGCTATAAATTTAAACTGAAGTTCAGGACTAAACAACTGCTCGGTGTTGTGCAGAGGCTTCATTAACTTACAGTCCAAACAGTTTTAGGAACAATCCCAAAAATAAAAAGGGATCAGTAACTTTGTATCAGCAGCACTAGGGTTTTCTTTTTAGTGTTTAAGGCTTTTCCCCCCCCTTTTTGACATTGTGAGAAAATGAAGGTGAATTGTGAATGTGCAGGATCAAAACTTATATGAGTGTCTAAAGTGAAGTTCTTAGGTTTTAATTTTGTTTGGCTTTGTGGTATTGGGCAAACTACATCTTAAATATCACATTTATTTCTTTAAATTAGTGTAATTTTTACGAGTCATTATGAAAGTGATTTAGTTTTGTAAGTCTGTTTCCTTCACTGACTCCAAATAAGGTAACTGAATTGGGGATTCAGTGCTACACGCTTAAAGTTTAGAACAAAGAAATATCCAGTGTTGAGGCACTTGTATTTTCTGTGCTCTGTAAATTCATAAATTTGTTAATTTGCTCTGAAAGTACTCTAGATAGGCTTAAGAAATAAACTGTCAGTGGTGTGCTGAGGTAGCTGTTGTGGCAATGCACTTTTGGAACTTTCCCTTTCAAAATGTGAGTAGCAGCTTTTTTGCTTTTTTTTTTTTTTGGAATGGTATGTGCTTTCCTTCCTGTGTGCTCTACAGTGAAAGGTCATTGCAGCTTGAGATACCAGCAGAAAAATTTGTAGCTTATACTATCAAGTCACATGCAGAATTTCATGCAAATTTTTGAAGTTCATTTTTTTGCCAGTGTAGCTGAAAGGCAGGAATTTCACTATGTTGTTTCAATTAATGTGTAAGGTAATGAAACTAAAATTTATACAGCTACTTCTAAATTTGCAAAATGACATGTAGCTAGCATGAAATTTGGTTTCACAAGTTATTAAAAAATTCCCTGTGTAAAGCTTTAAGTCCCACACTTGCAAATAACTTAGTTCAGCTAGTGGTGGTATGTGCCAGGTATTCTCAGTGTGTTTATGCCTTTATTTTGACTGTGGTTCAAAATCTCCAACACTTCAGTCTAGTTTTTGTAGCTAGGCATAAATATACCAAATATACTGCCTCCAAATGGGAATGGATTTATGCCATAGCTTTTCATGCAGCCATGTCAAAATGAAAAGTGAGGTAAGAAAGTCTTGACTGATAACTGGACTTCAAAACTATGTCAGCAAGTTAACCGTGAATTATTTGAAAATTCTTTGTATCTCTGGGCACATGAGATATTTCATAATGCAATATAGACAATGTGATGATAGACTTGCTATGTGTGCAGCATCCCTGGGGAATTATTGAAAAGATTCAGAAAAACATTCTAGCTTTATTGTGAAGAAAGAGCAGTCTTTTTTTTTTTTTTTTCTTTTCTTGTTAAGATTGTGACCAGTATCCCATCCATGTTATCCTGTTCCTTGACTTTGCTTTGAAAACATGGTTTTGGTCTGGAAAATAACCCATTTTATTTTGAAGAAATGCGTTTCTGTAGAAATGTAGGTGAAGTCTGAATTACAGAACACTTGTGGTTTTGTTGCAGTTTTTTTTCCTTTTAACTCAAAAAAATGGCCTTCTGTTTTCATCTGAAACAGCTTTACTTGAAAGTATTTTCAACACCTCTTGAGACTTCTGAGGGTCTATAACTGAAGAAAAAGTGGTGTAAGCCCATTCACAGAATAACAATCAACTAGATTGGAAAATATGTTTGTGACTGAGTCCAACCTATGACTGAACACCCCTATGTGAACTAGACCATGGCACTGAGTGCGACATCCAGTCTTTTCAACGCCACCAGGGACAGTGACTGTACGACCTCCTTGGGCAGTCCTTTCCAATGCCAAATCACCCCTTCTGTGAAAAAATTCTTCCCAATGTCCAGCCTAAACCTCCCCTGGCACAGCTTAAGGCTGTGTCCTCTTGTCCTGTCACTTGTTGTCTGGGAGAAGAGACCGACCCCACCTGGCTACACTCTCAGGTGGTTGTGGAGAGTGATAAGGTCCCCTCTGAAACCCCCTTTTCTCCAGGCTCAACAACCCCAGCTCCCTCAGCTGCTCTTCATAGGATTTATGCTCCAGGTCTTTCACCAGCCTTGTTGCCCTTCTCTGGACATGCTCCAGCAGCTCAATATCCTTCCTAAAGAGAGGGGTCCAGGACTGAACGCAGCACTCAAGGTACAGTCTCACCTGTGCCAAGTACAGGGGAGAAATCACTTCCCTGGTCTTACTGGCCATGCTATTGCTTATGCAGGCCAGGATGCCATTGGCCTTCTTGACCATGTAGGCACACTGCTGGCTCATGTTCAGTCTGCTGTCAGTCAGCATCCCGAGGTCCCTTTCTGCCTGGCCTCTGTCCAGACACTCTGTCCCCAGCCTGTAGCACTGAAGGGGATTGTTGTGGCCAAAGTGCAGGACACAGCACTTGGTCCTGTTAAACCTCATATTATTGGATTTGGCCCATCTATCCAGCCTGTCCAAGTCCCTCTGCAGAGCCCTCCTACCATCCAGCACATCGATACTCAAACCCAACCTGGTGTCATCTGCAAATTTGCTAATGGTAGACTTGATCCCCTCATCCAGATAATCAGTAGAGATATTAAACAGGAGAGGGCCCAACCCAGACCCCTAGGGGACACCACTGGTGACTGGCCACCAACTGGGGCAGCACCACCACTCTCTGGGCCTGGTCATCCCACCAGTTGTTAACCCAGCGAAGGGTGCACCTGTCCAGGCCATGGGCTGTGAGATTTTCTAGGATTCTTCTGTGGGAGATGGTGTCAGAAGCTTTGCTGAAGTCCAGGTAAACAACATCCACAGCCTTTCCCTCATCCACTAGAGGGTCACCTGGTTATAAAAGGAGATCAGGTTGGTCAGGCACAACCTGCCCATCCTAAATCCATGCTGGCTGGGCCTGATCCCACAGCTGTCCTGTAGGTCCTGTCTGTTTGATCGCACTCAAGATGATCTGTTCCATAATCCTACCAGGCATTGAGGTCAGGCTGACAGGTCTGTAGTTTCCCAGATCCTCCTTTTGGCCCTTCTTATGGATGGGCATCACATGGGGCAGCTTCCAGTCATGTGGGACCTCTCCGTTGAGCCAGGACTGATGATAAATGATGGAGAGTGGATTGGAGAGCTCTTCTGCCAGCTCCCTCATCACCCTGGGATGGATCCCATCTGGTCCCACAGCTGAGTGAGCATCTAAGTGGCTCAGCAGATCACTAACTACTTCCTGGATTTCAGGGCAGCTGTTCTGCTCTCCATCCCTGTACACCAGCTCAGGAGGCTGGTTGTCCTGAGGACGACCTAGCTTATTGTTGAAAACTGAGGCAAAGAAGGTGTTAAGTACCTCAGCCTTTTCCTCATCCTTGATAATTACATTCCCCACCGTGTCCAATAAATAATGGAAGTTTTCCTTGTCCCTTCTTTTGCTATAAATGTATTTATAAAAACATTTTTTATTATCCTTTACAGAAGTGACCAGTTTAAGTTCTAATTGAGCTTTTGCCTCTCTTTCCAATAATAAATTTTTTATCCAAATCCTGCTAATTTTTCTTTTACATCAGGAAAAATTTCTGTTGTACTTTGCAGCTGACATAGTAGTGTACAGTGCATCTAGTAATACACAGTGTTTTGCCCTTGGCCTAGGAGACAGAAGGATTAGCCTATCTATTGCTTAAATGAAAAACTAACCTATTCAAAACCCCCACTCCCCACATAAAACTAACACACTAGACCACGTGCATGTTTTTCTGGCAGTGGATTTACAGTGGGTTTTTAATAGGAACCGCCCGTAGCAATGGTGCTTTGTCTATGCACAGCAATTGATTTGCATAACTATAGCACAAGAAGCTATTCTGGAGTAAGGTGTAGATTCTCTTACAGAATAAAAGTAATTTTATTCCAGACCAATTCTGGTCCTTTCTGAACAGTGCAATTATTTAAAATTGCTCTCTTTAAGTAGAGTTTGCCTATAGCTGAGGATGTGAGTAGTTTAAAGACCTGTAGCTGTGGTCTGCAAAGCACCATCTTGTGAACAACATCTTGCTTAAGTGATTCTTTGTAGCCCTGGGAAAGGAAAAGTCAAAACTGATGCTGCCACTGTTATACTGACATAGAGAGCAAGTTACTGTGATAACACTTTGCAGACCAGCTTGCTGAACGTTTTTATTGGGTCAGCAAATGTTTTGTATTACTGCTCTTTAGCTATTGGTGATAAACTTCATCTTTCAATTTACTCCATTTTCTTGTAAGAGAAAACAGTTGTCATTTTTTCAGTTGATGCCTGATGATACTCAGGATGTGGCATGTAGTTCCCTATGCCTGACTGAATTTATCCTTTCTGCATATGTTCCAGTATAAGAAGTCCTGATGAATAGTGAATTCTGTGAGTAGGGTTCAGGAGGAAAGCAAGGAAAGCCAGTGGAACATCAGCTGTGCCTTCTGATAATGGATGTTTTGGTGCCCCTTGAAAAAAAAAATCTGTTTGTCTGATTCTTTAAACAGTGTGGATGGTCACATCCCACATGTCACCAGTAGGGCTTAAGAACACACTTAGCTGCTGCCCATCACTAATATTTTAAATATTTTGCTCAGAAATGGGATTGCTGATCACTGACCTGCAGTGACATGTGACATTAGCCCACATCCTTGGATATTCATAACCCTTGCTTGTGAAAGGCACTTTCCTAGAGGCGGGAAAGAGATGTAGGTTGTGTTGGGAGAAATCTAATTCGAGTTGCTGTGTGCTTTACTACATGTTATTTACAAGAACAGTGTCCTGTTGATGTATAGTTAAGTAAGTCTTTCCTCTCCCTTCTCTATCTTTACCCCTTAGGAAAACTCCATGTGAAGATTTTTGTGTTTAAAAATAAGAGTAAGTAGTAAGATACATAACTGGACCTTCAACGTTCAGGAGTTGCTGATGTGGTGCTTGTAGTCTTGTATGTATTCTTGGAATAGTCATGCTACCCTCTTAGATGAAAGAACAGAATGCAACAAATGTTTCTGTTATTCTTTTTAGCTGCAGATTAACAACAGGATTGTAGCAGATCCCCGAGAACATGTACCAGAAGCAGCAAGTCCCTGCTGTTTGAGGAAAGAGCTAATTTTCTTTTATTAATGGTAGTTTATCCTTTAGCTAAATCAGTCCTGCAAGGAAGTACAATCATACAGGCTTCATCACTCTGTTAGAGTTACAGGATGCAGCTACTGTCTGCAAAATTGGAAGGAAATACAAGGTTAGCAAGGGAGTATTTGTTCCTGTCTCTGCTCATCTCATAAGTTACATTGAAAACTTCCCTAAAAAGAGAGAATTCTAAGAGACTGTCAGAAGCACTTCAGTTGTGCAGTCCTAAAACAGGAAAGCTAGTATCACTACAAACCAATTTTCATGTGAAATCAGTAGATCGTCATTGACTCAAAGGAAGAATTAAAGTCCCAAGACCAAGTTCTTTTTGCATTAGCACACTGTATATTTACTACAGCAGTTTTAATAAGAGAATATAGGGCAAGAGTAAAACTCTATTCTGAGTGTTTATGTTCATGGCTACTATTATATTTGAATATAACAAGCATAGTCTATGTAGATATAAAAATAATGCATAATTTCTACATGATGAAAAAGGGAAATTATATAAAAGGAAAGTCTTTGTGCTGTTTTATAAATTGTTCAATTGAAGTAATTTAAGTCATCAGTGTCTGACATTTTGATGACTATGGATATACCTGGCATTACATATTATGTATGTTACTTGTCATTTATACCAGCTCATTTGAATTTTCTGCTTGATGTGCTGTCTCAAATGCTCCTCTGCTTCAGAGCTAACTCAAAGTATTACAAATTCCAAAGTCTTTGCTTTTTATGGGTTTTGAAGATGTGTGTGGTAAATTTGTTGTAGCATTATTGACTGACAAAAAAGAATTGAGAAGTTCCATCTTAGATGTTATAAATGCAGTCATACTCCTCTTGCATTATTTTGTAGAAAGAATATTTTAAAATTTTGTGGTTCTGATGCTGCTGCAAGTATTACAGACCTGATAAGATTGGAACACCAGTTCTACAAAATCATTGTCACATGTGGTATTTGCAAATGTAGGTTAAAGACAGTAGGATATTTGGCTTATCTTAATATGAAGTCTTGGAAAGAGAGCTTGTCCTAATACATGAAAGTGGACTGTAACTCTGTTCGAGGGCAGTATATTTTAGTAAATTTTATGTCAAAATTAGCAGGTGTAACACGCCAGGAGTTAGCATGTCCTCTCTTTTATTGCATGGAAGAAGCATTTACATTAAATCGGGACATTGTCATTCAAGTCTCTAGATGGCATTAGAAATATCCTCTTGACACAACCATCCAATTTCTGTGTGATATGAAGGACGAATACACTGCTTTTATTCTTTTATCAAAATAGGCTCCATGGAGTCAGTTCTAAAAAGGTCAATAAGGGGAGCTAATTAAACTTTACTTGTTGAGAGTTTGCACCAGGATTGACATTTTCTATACACAGTCTATTAACATTTGCAAGTTCTTATTTTTAGATGACTGACTTACCTGTAACCGTCAGATGCACCCTTGACAGTTGAGTTTTCATTTGCAGTCATTAAATCTAGAGCGAGAATCGGATTACTTAAAGACTACACACTTTAATTTGATCCCAAGTTTTGCTCAGTGAATGTAACTAGTAACCACTGTTGTCCTTAAATTTAGTCAGCATCTAATGTTCTAGATTGCACTAAAATGTTAAAGTGCCCTTAGGAGTTTGTTTTCAAAGCAGTGGGTGATTCTATGTGTATTTGTGGCGGTTGAGAACATGAAATATTTTTGCTTAAAGACATCATTCTCATGTTGTCTTCTCTGTGAGATAACAGTCTGTCAGTAAATTGAGGTTTGTTCTGCATCCAAGATGGGCAAAACTATGGCTCTCTCCAAAGATGTTATTGTTGGGAGTTATCCTGCTTGTTGAAAAGTGTCACCATGGCACTATCATTCTGTTCTGTAGCATAACTCAGCAGAAGTGTGTTTCTGTAGAGAGGATGTTGGTCTTCCAAAAGTGTGCAAACCCAACTGTGGACCTGAAGGATCCCATTTGATTTTTATCTGCTTCACTCTTTTGCTCCAGTCCTGAAAGGAGATCTGACTAGTAACTGATTTCAAGGTTTTGGGGGTTGAGGTTTGGTTTATTATTTGATTTGCTTTTTTTTTTTTTTTTTTTTCTTGTGGCTTGCTACTAAAAGCCCACTCTTCAGTATTTTATTATGTGGTGAAAGAAGAAGTAAGCTGGGGATCTTGTTGAAGCTGAGGTGACACTGCCTGGCCTCTGGTCTGCTGGCACAAGAAAGCTCTTGCAAGTTTGCTTTGGGAGTGGACACCATTTGGAGTGAACATGTGTGCAAAGAACAAAGTTTGTTCTTCAAATTTTTTTAAATTTGGGAAAGTTTGGGATGGTTATCATGACATCTGGAAGAAAGTTTGCAGTAGTGTTATCAGCCTATCATTAAAGTTGTACTAAGTTACTTTTAGAGTTTTGGAGGTTGAACTGAAAGCTCACCTTGCAGGTTATACAAAAAAGTTAGGCTATGCCTCAATATATAGTGAATGGCCTTTTTTTATCACTGACTTTTGCAGGTGTATTTGAAGAATTAGCTGGGTTATGAAAACAGTGTCTGTGTGTGTGTGTGTGTTCTTGGATGTTTTTTACCTTCTGAGCGACTGAATAATGTTTGTGGCAGGAGGCTGTTGATCCACACTTGTCTTTCCACATTAGCACCTCTCCAGAGACTCAGGTGTTAAGGAAGAGTATAGAGGGGCAGGAGTGCATGTACAGACATTTTTCTGAATTATGTCTTGCTCTGGGTCAGACTGTTCATTGTGTCTGGAGATTGGGTTTTTTTACAGTTTCTATTTTCTTTCTTCAATGAAGTAAAAGTGTTTACAGTTTCCTCACAGCAGGCTTGCATGTCTCTGCAGAAATTTGTTGTGAGAGGAAAGACATTTATGATTTATTTTTTTTCCTAGAGGAATGAGTAGCCAAAGTAGAATAAAGCATAGAAACAGATACTGGGCTTTAGTGGAGAATTTAATATCTTCGTTTTCTGCCTATTCTTTGTTTCTGATCACTCGTACTTCACAGAATATTAGTCACATTTCATTTTAGAAACCTCAAGATCCGCTGTGGCTGGCCTCATTGGCAAGAAGGAAATGTCTGAGCACAGACCTAAAGGCACTGAAAGGTTCTAGCATTCTAGCTGACTACCTCCTAGTCTGGTGAGGAGAGAAAATGAAATCTCTGAAATTTTTTTGGCCTGGCATCTAACAATATTAAAAAGCAGTATTTGCCAGCTAGCAAAAGCAAAGCTGATAGGTAAAGAAAATTGTTGAGAACACTGTATATTATAAAGGTAGTCGTATTGGGTTGGGCTTTTTTTTTAAAAGCTCTGTATAATTCCAGTGGCATGCCTCTTGGATATCTGTACATTTTTCATTTACATTTTGACATTTAAATTTACGATCCTGTAATTTTACAGCTCATCTTACATACTCTTTTTTCAATGGCAAATTGAAATCACAGATGAAGTGTGCTTAACTTGAGTACAGAAAAAAAATGTTTAGTGGGATGGGGGAAAAAATGTTGCAGCACACAAACATATTCCTTGGCTGCAAGCTTGTATGTGCAAATTAGGCTCACTTATGAGAGCGACCTTTTTCATTTTTTCTTGTGCTAACATATCCCAAGAAAAGTGCATATGGTTCTTCAAAGTATTAAAATGTATCCCGCTGTTGGCATGGTAGGGAACACAGTTACCATACTCTAGAACTTGCCAGCAAACTGCTGTAAAGATATAACTGGACTATTGGATTTGTGGTGAAAGCTTAACAACTTTGCTAGAAGTTCTTTGATGATGATCCAAAGTTAAGTTCTGTCCTCTGTTAAGTTCTGTCCTAGAACTAAAGTTAACATAGAAAAAAAAAGTTCTTTGACACTTCTGTCATGCTCTATCTCTTAATTTTCTTAAGATATATTATTTTTTTAAGTCTGGTGTCTTGGAAACATTTTCTGCTGAAGCATTTGCCCTGTTGTTCATGTTGTAAAAGAAACTTAGCAATTAGACAACTATACATTAGAGCTAATAAGCAGCAGTATTGCAGGAAGTGTAGTGCTAAGAAAATTTTATTTGAATGCATGATATTGTTTTGACCATGGACAGTCAAATAGAAGAACAGAACAGGCTGGCACCCATCATCATAAGTTTGAAATCTAGAGCATGCAATCAATGTTTCTTTCCCAGGCTGAAATTACGTATAGCGGTTTTCATTTATCATATCAAGCATAAACTCAGTTAATAAAATTATTTTATGTGTAAGCAGTACAAAATGGTTTTTGCTGAAATCTTAGCATAGAATGATGTAGAAATTGATGTGAGAGTTTCAAGGCTGTCTAGGTGTGCTGAGATGGTAGTTCTCTCAAATTCATTCATATTTACTTAACGGGAACATTTGTAGTTGCATGTCAGGAGCAGAATGTCGTTAGCATCATTGTGGTGATTAATCAAGTCATGGCACATCAGGCAATGTGTATATTGGATTTTGTCTTCTTTTCCATGGTCTCATGTGAACCAGGTGAGGTCAGGCATACTTGGTGCTTAGCTAAAGAAACAGCTGGAGAACTGGTGGAGGAAAACTGCTCTTAACAGGTAGCTTGTTAACTTGTTTCTGCAAGTCAGCACTCTATTAATATTGACAAAGTATCATTTGGGAAAAACTATTTCATAGAACGTGAAAAATTAGGGGTGAAAGTTTAAAAAAGGTACTGAAATCTGAGATTTGTATAATTTTTTCCTCATCTGAGATGTAGCACTGTCAGGTCTATGCAATAATTGTTACAGGTTTTTTGGAACACTTTTGGTTTTTCAGAGGGTGGTGGTGATTTATCTGAACCCCCTTTTTATTTTTATTTTTTAAGGTTCTGCTTTAATTTTTTGAGAGTATTGCAAGAGGTGATCATGAGAGAGTATTGGTATTTCATTCCAGAGGTGGCCTATATAACTGGGAAACTAGAAGATAAAATAATGGAATACTGGAAATCATTGTCTCTTTTTTTCCATAATTACATTTGCTCTTTTTTTTTTTTTTTTCCTTGAAATGTCAGTACACCCAGGAGAATAAAAAGCCTGGGAATTGCCACAGTTTCAAGTGAGTTATAGCTTTACGTGGGTGCCTTTTGCCATTGACAGTAATAACAGTGTGCTTTTGGTATAACTAAAGAATATTTAAAATACATACAGAATTACTTTCAGAAGATTTGCTGTCTTTTGTTGGTAGGGTGGTGTTGGTTTGGGTAATATTACATTGCATGAATGAAAGCAGCATCTTGTTGATCTTCATTCCAGAAAAAACAGAAATCTTTCAAGATTTAAAATTATTAAGAATACTGAGCAGAAAGATGCTTTCAGGTTTTTAAAGAAGAAACAGATACTCTTCAAAATAAGAATGGCTTCCTGCAGCAATTTGAGTTGACATTTTTCACCTAACAAATTGTATCATCATTTGTTTAAGATTCGTTTAAGCTACTGCTGAAAATGCAGGTCCTGTTCTGAGTTACTGTCAGCAGAAGCTAGTACTGTTGTGAGCTACATGGCAAGATGTGTGCCAGATTAGAATAAAATAACAGGTACACCTGAATAATCTACGTAATAATAAAAAACCCACATGTAAGCCAAATGTAAAAAACCGTCTTCCTGCATGTCTCAGGTTTCTCTCTCCTAACTCCCACTTCACTTAGTCTCAGCACATGTTTAATATCAGTGCTGTATTCCTTTGTCAGAGCCTGCCATTTCATTTTTATTTGTTTCTGATCCTGCCTCCAAGAGATACAGATCAGTGACTTAAATTTCGTTCCTTGTGACTCTTAATTCTGGGACAGTTTTGCTTCTGGCAGTTTCACCTCGGGCACTCTTTCATTTTCCCTAGGTGGTGGACCTTGGAATCTTTATTTTCAGATTACCTGAAGCAGATTCCTCTATTTTCACCTCTCCTATTACAATGGTTACCTGGAAATTTTTCCAAGGTTGCCTGACATGTATAGTGAATAACAGTTTTCCTTTTACTGTGGGTACCTGAAGTGGTAGATAGGCTTCTTTGAAGCAAATTGGCAAAGCATGGCATGGCATTTATTTTCCTTTTTTTTTTTTTCACTCTTGCTTCTACTCCAAGAATGACATTTTAGTAAGGTGTTCTCTTTTGGCAGTTCTAGAGTGGCTCTTTTTACAGCTCTGTTAGCAGTGCTGCCTTCCACTTGTTTGCCATGCTGTCAAAATTTCTGGGAGTTCTGGGGAGAGATTAAGTTCCTGCTTCACATTCCAGCACTACTATCTCTTGCCAGTTTTTTCTCGTGGACTCCAGTAATTCCTACAGACTAAGTTTCTTAACTTGCCCTCCAGACTCTGGTACCAGGCAGTCTAGGAAAAACTGGGGTGGTCAGTACCACCAACACCTTTGCTGAGTAACTATATAACTTTAGTGCAGCAGCTCCGTCTCTTCATTTGTGCTGGTGTTCTGTTTTGGAATTGGGACCCATCTTTTTGTGTTATGTCCATTGCAAATAAAGCAGTCGATGGGTTGTCTTGTGTTACACATGAAGCCTATGGTCCTTTTGAACAATAAAAACGTGGTTTTGCCTTTAATTCCCCACCCCATTCTGGATTTAGTGCTGTTCCATATACTTGCCAAACTGAAGTTCAGGCCCTTCACAAAGCTTGTTCTCCACTGCCACCCCTTTTAAAAGGGTTCTGTTAAATTGTAACCTGATTTATTTGGAATACTAGTTAAAGGTTTTACCCTGCCTGTGTACTTTCAGCTGTCTTTGTAGCTTTCCAGCTCCTTTCTTGCCCATCTTGAACATAGGGGTGAGACTTTCTTCCAGTCCTTGGGAACCTCCCCTGATTACCATGACTTTTTAAAGATCATGAAGTGACCTGGCAATGTTAGGTCGTTTCTTCAGCACTTGTGGGTGCATCCCATTGATTTGTTCACAACTTACTTGTTTAAAAGTTCCCTAACCTCTTCCTCCTTCACCTGCTATTGATCAAAATATATATCAAAAATTAAACTGGATTTATGTTATTAAATCACCTAGAGCATGGAAATGGTGAATTTTGGTGTAGCCAGCATGTGAACAACAGTATCCTAAAATGACAAAGGTGTATTGGGATTTCTGGAATGTTGACCACAGCAAGGGCCAGTGGACTGATCCTCGAAGACATTGACAACAACAGGGACTTCTTGTCATCTGAATGTGTGCTTCTGAACAGGCTGGGCAACCTAACCACCCTAGGAATTTTATGCTAAGTAGTGTTAAATATCTACAGTCTAAGCACGGCTGGAAACTCTTGAGATTTTGGTGGAATGGACCCTACGTTTAAATTGTATTTGTGTAGCATTTGCCTGGTACCAAACATGAAGCTACTAATACAAAAATTGTGTGTGATTATCTGTAGAATTTATTGCTTAATTCAGTCTCATTTGATGTACAGGAAGACTTCTCATCCATACCCTAGCACATTTCTGGCTTCTCTGTGCATAATGAATGCTTGTTATCCTCTTGATCTTTGCCAAACATATTCACATCTTTAGTAGTTCACACGTTTCCAAAATGTATTATTGGTTGTTTTGTGAAGTTGAGTGGGTTTTGAGAACTTTGGGTTGTGGGGTGATTTTCTTGAATCTCGCTTATTAGTGATAACTGCTGTGATATTGGGATCAGATTGGAGTGGACCTGAAAATTTGTACTTGGTGTAAAGACAAGTTTTTAGATATTACATTTGTGCTTGAGATGCTGCTGTTGAGTGAAAAAAACCCCACCAAACCACAAAGTTCCCACAAAGTAGGTAACAAAAATAAGCAATAGCAAATTTATGTGCCAGCCCTGATGGAAAGGACATGAATTTCAGTGGAACTTGGATCAGAAGTACTGATATTTTTGTAATATTTTGTTAATAAAATAATTTCTAATCTGGTTAGAATACAGGGGATACTTTGATCTGAAATGTGTGATTTGGGCTCCTGACATGCAGTCAAAAACCTGGTGCAAGTTCTGCTTCTACCTTTCTTCTACCTTTTTCTTTTTCCCCTCATTTTTGGCTTGAAACATATTAAACAGCTAAACCACTGGAGGAATCAGCTGAATTCAGTAGCAGAAATCTATGTTAGCTTGCACTGCCAGCAGTTGGTACTTCAGACTTCTCCAGAGAGTTACCAAATTGAATGCTGTACCAAATTAAATTCTCTTGATACTTCCAACCATCTGTGGAAAAGAAAGTACTTGTATATGGTGTGCCACAGCTATAACTGAAAGATTAAAATGCAAAGAGATTTTATTTTTTTACAAATCACCTGCAAGAATAACCTCTTCTTATTATGACATAACAAAGATGAGCTTACACCTTGCTACATCTTCGCTGAAGAATTCCAAATGCTGTACAACAAAAGCATAATTCTGAAGTACACTATTACCAGTGGGTGTAAACAGTCACATTTCTATTTCTTGTTTGAATTCATTATTTTAATTCCTGTCAGATTCATATTTGTGGTAGTAATGTACCCTACATGGCAAGTGCTGAGAAAACATTTATAAAAAGCTTTGCCAAAGAAATCTGCCTATATAGGCTACAGTGACTTTACTGTTAAGAATCTTCATGTGTTTATGGAAAAAAACCCATACTAGTTGAGCAAGTCTGATTTGTAGATTTTGTTGCTTAAATACTCAAGTTGCTTGATAACTCTAATACAAGAGATAGAGTAGTACAGCAATTCTATTGATACATTGGCAAAGAAGCAAACATGACCAGTCTTTACCATCTGTTTATAATGCTATATAAAGAAGACCTTACTAGTTGCCATGGAAACCAGCATGTACAAAACCACAAGTGTTTGCTTAAAATCTCAGGCCTTCTAAAGTCTTGCATTTTTTGAGGAAAAAAGAATTGAAAATATCTAAATTTTTCCAGTGATTTTTATTTCCTAACAGTTGTTTTGCTGTAAAATACTTCCAGTATTTTCTGCCGTATCTTCTTTTAAGACCTGAGAAATTTAAAGCATGTTGCTGGTAACTTAATGAGCTTATTTGATGCTTAGCAATGATCCACAAAAAGGTGACAGATACTTACTGGGTTTTAGGTTGATCTTTGTAAAAGAAGGGGTTTTAGTTCAGATGAACAAGCTCAGTTGTGATATTGACACAGTGGAGTGACAAATATGGAATTTGGGTGGAGGTCATGTAGAAAATGCTCTTTGACCTGAGTAAAAACCCAGATTCATCTCAGTTATCAGAGTTGGACAGTTGGGTCTCACTGGGAGAAAAAAAAAAGAAAAGACTCTCTAGAATCAGAAATCTAGAGAAAAAACAGCAAATGAAGTTAATACTGGTAAGAGTTGTAGTCTAAGTTTGTCTGTGATCTCCACTCTTGGCTTGAAATTGTTTTTTTAAAAGTTTTCTTTGATTGCTTGGAACTATTGAAAAGCCCTCAAGGTATAGTATTTAGAAGTATATACATTTGTCATAGAATCTGAGAATTTTTTTTTCTCATTTCAGACTGTATGTTCATATTGCTGCCTTGCACTTTGTACTAACTATCCACTATGTTTTGAGATGTTTTTTCCCCCTAGCAGCTTACAAAAGGTTTCTGCTGTGTATAACCACTTAACTCTAGTAGGTGGTGACACTGTAGAGGTGCTGCATTTGGAGTAATGCTGTTGGTTGATTTTCAACCACTTAATTTCTGTTTCTATCTAGAAGAAAGTTTTTTGTTTATGGCACTCTTGGCATGTGTTTGGCTGAGCTACTTGAAGTGAGAACAGTCCACTGAAGCACAAAACTTGGGCCGTTTTTCTCACTACTAGCAAAGAGCCTTCAGAATTTTTAGGGAAGAAGTATTCATAATTAATTCACCTAAATAATGTTGAAAACCAGTGGAGTTATTATCTACAAATCTTATTCAGTATGGAAGGTTAAAAGAACTTTTTATATCATTCCATCATGGCAATATATATCCTAACACTTTTTCCTTTTTATGTTTCATCCATTTGCAAAGCATGCTGTGAGCATTTTAAGTCTGAGATAATGGCCAGGAGTTGACCTATTTCTTTGTACATTTTCCCAGTGAAGTTTAATTAATGCAAAATACATTTTTATGACAGGCTCTACAATTACAATATTGCTGAAGTGACACTGGACCTCCAGAGGTGTTTGAATTCATTAGCCTTCTGAAGCTAATCATGTTTCTGTCATTCACTGAACTCTTCCAAAATATTTGTATTCCTTTCACTTAGCAGATTATTCCTGGATCTGAGAGAGCCTATTCCCAGAAAGGTAGTCTTGTGCTTGAATCCACCTGTTGATATTGGTTGAGAGTGGGGGTTAGACCTCCCACAAAGTTTAAATAAAGCAAATATTGATGGAGAAATCAGACACACAAAAATTAGACTTCTGTCTAAGTATTTGTGGCTAGGAAAATATGGGTGCCAGACCTGTAAGCTACTCCTGGTCAGAGTAATTGCACTCAGACACTAACTGCATTTTTTCATATTAGCTTGCCTGCTTCGACATCACATTCCAAATCAAGTCGCTGACCAGGAAAAACATCGGAGACTGGCACTCGGTTTAAAAATGTGTTTTGGTGGTTTGTTTCCTGTGTGGTGCCTTTATTGTCATCCTTAAGGTGGTCCTTAAGATCTGTTGGGTGGAGGGTAGAACATCTTAAAATAATAGTAGTAGTAAATAATATTTCTTACTGCATAATCAATGTCTTTGAGATCAATGTCTGATTATAGCTGTCCTTTGTTTTTACAGTGTGGTTTTTTCAGTGTCTATCGTAGGTATTTTTCAGATCTCAGATGACCATGCAACCTCAAAAGATCCTTTTTCACACTTCAGTTTCAAACTGTTGCTGTGTATTTGCATCTTCATTCAAATGGAAAAGATGATGGCTCTCTTATTCTGACCAAGCAAATATTTTTCCTCTAAGTCTTCATCTGATCATAGGTTTTGCAGAAAAACAGGAGTTGATAATGTGTGGGCTTTTTTGCTGTTGTTGGGGGGTTTTGTTGGTTGTTTTTTTGGATTTTTTTTCTTTGGTTTGGGTTTTTTAGTTGATTGGTTTGGTGGGGGTTTTTTGGTGGAGCTTTGTTTCTTTGTTTTTGTTTCTAAAAGAAACTCCTCCCATCGATCCTAAGGACTGTCCTACCCTGAAGGAAGTAAGTGCATCGAAAAACCTGAAAATAATATGCAACTATGTAGCTGATCTTCATGGGAGTGATTCAAGTACTTCTGCCTTTTTGGGAAATAAAATAAACCCAGTAGCAGTGGATGGTAGACTGATACGAGTGTCTAAATAGGGTTCTACAGTCTCTAGGGGAAACTTTGTGGTTTTTTATTTCAAGAATTCAAAGACTGCATTGATTTCTAGGAGCTGTAAATGCTCAGTTACAATTAACTCCAAATTACCAAGGCCAAGTATCTGTATTTTTTTTGTGCCTGATCAAAAACCTATAGTTTGTTAAAAAACATCTTTTGAATAAAATTTTGGTTTTTGTGGGATCTTGCCCCTTTGAATCTCCACAATTTTATTTAACCTTCTGACTTTTATAGTTTCCTGGAAGGCTCCATCTTTTGTGATCCTTGTTGTGTTTTAGAAGTTGCTGGAATTTTCTTCTTGAAAGTAGTGCAGTATTTGACATAGTTACTGAAGCCTGAAGAAATGAGTGCATATTGCAGCTCCAGAAAGAGATCAGTCTCTCTTCTGATCTTGAAGGGTGCTGTGGCTTTTCCTAGAAATTCTTGAAAAAGTTATGTGTAAGATTATTTTGTGATAAATTACTTCTGGGAATGATGTGATTGACCCCAAATTCTGTGTGCCTCCTACCTGGGAGTGTAGTTTTCCACACCCCCAGTCCCTGTGAACATCATATTTAATAAGCAATAGAGTGGTGAAACTTTGGATGGAATTTTTCACCATTATTTAATAAATATTTCTCCTTATAAGCAATATCCCATGAAAATGGAGCAGCTGGAGTCACTCAGGTTGGAAAGGACCCTATGAGTTCTCCTCCAGGAGTTTCCTGTTCTAGAAGATACTCTTTTGCAACCGTCTTCCAAGACAAAGCAACCAAAATCATCTTTGTTATGTTTCTATTCAGTTTGTGAAGAATACATTTAATATTTTACAGGTACACTTTATGTGCATTTCTGAACTCTTGAATACCTGAATTTCATACAAGCTGCATTTTAAATGTACATAGCGTGATCTTTAGCCACTCTCTCCAGCTGAGTAGGTGTCTGAGACTTCATAAATGGAAGAAAATGTACCCAAATGTATAGAGTTCTTGGCATCCCAAAAAGTGCTGCAGCTTTTGTGGAACTGTGCATTTTGAGGCCTGTTTTTTACTGAAGACCTTGGTTGCAATTCATTCTCAAGTACACCTAAGTCTAAGAGAAGCCAAGTGAAAGCACAGATACAACATTTTCTGTATATGTTTTTCAGTGACTCTGCCTGTAGATATGTAGTTATGAACCCATAAATTTCAGACAAGTACTTCCTCCCTGGACCACAACCATTCTTGTTTTGCACATGACTAAGTTACTGTTTTGGCTTACTTTTAACTCTTCAAGCATCACACCACATAATGGTTGAAATTATTCAAAAGTTTCTTTGTGTCATAAGTGAAGGCCACACTACTAAATTGCTTTTTTAGGGTTTTGGGTTTTTTTTTTGCCTTTGGATGAAAAGCCAGTGCAGAGACAAGGCCATGTCATCTTCATGCCAGAGTTGTGTTTAGTTTTTTGTTTGTGTTTCTTTGTGATTGGCTTCACAAAGCTAATGGGTTGAGACCCCTTGTTTGTCAGAGGCAGATGGAGCAGGAGGGCTGTTAAAGACTCCCTTGTAACCTGGTGTAAGAGCATCTTCCCACAAATTGGGATGGGAACATCAATTCCTCCAAACCTGGCATGACCCATTACACAAGTCTGCCCTTACTGGATAAACCCTTTAATTACTAGGCAGTTACATAATGGTGATGAGCCCTATCCCCCTTTTCACAAGCCTGTTTTTCAGGTAAGGAAGTTCCCCAAACCTCAATACTCATTTTCCATACGCAAAGAGATGTTTAGTTGTCCAAATCCAAGAATAAGTTTCTAAAACAAGCATTCTCATCTGCAGCCTCTAGTGGGCTTTTAAGTTGAGATGGCATGTGGGTTGCAGAGCATCCCTCCTATCATTTCCTGTCAGCTGCATATTTAATTTGAATCCTGTTTTAAAATTCTGTTCTCTCCATGTGAAGTAAGTTTATCTCCTCTCCCCTTCTGAGTCATGCTCAAAGCACATGTCATGACAAGGCTGATTCTCCTCTACAGATCTGGCTGTTGATATTGGAATGGGCCAGGGTTTTTAATGTGTTCTGGAGAGATATGCAGAAGGATATTTAATAAATACTTGAAACTTGAGTGGCAGGTGAAAATAAGTTGCTATAGACTGCTGCTAGCATATACCAAAGGTATAAAATTGAATGCTCTTGGTTTTCAAATATATGCATGTTTGAGTGTGATCATATGGTCAGATGGTGAATCCTATGATTCAGATATGCGCATCAATAATAGAGTGGTGTAACATCCATTTTAAAAATGAGTATGTCAGAGAGTTTTCTCTTATTTACTTCTGACAAGTCATTAATACAGCAAATTGGATAAAAGCCCTGAGGCTGGTATTTCTTGCATTTCTAATAAGGAAGCCAACAGTCTTGCCAAGTAGCTCCATGCCTTACCTCTAGTGCTAGATATAGAATTGTCAGTTATAATTAATTTCAAAAAAGTGAGCTATGTTATTTTTTTTAATGTACTTGCACCTGTAACCATGAGTGCATCCTGATAGCTGTTCTATATTGAGCAAAATGGAAGGTACTTTCCTGAGATGTTACAGATTGAAAACTCTGTTTATATGGTCACATTTGGGATTGTCAGTTTGAATAGAGTGTTTTCTTTTTCAGAATAGTTTTTAATTCAGCCTAAAACTAGCCTGTGCTTTCAGTGACACTACCCTATGCTTATAAATCTTCTTCATCGATGTAATTGATTTTGGTTATGTTACAGACTTTCCCAGCTGTTTTTTATTAGAGCTGTGTGAATAGGCCATTTTTCCCCCTCCTTTTGTTTGACAGCTGAACAGGGAAGGTAAAAGAATGGAATTCCTCTCTGTTTTCCTTCCCCTTGTAACTACATGGGGCTTGTGTATGGCCTGAAACAAAATGATTGATCTTGTCAGTGGGACACCTTCAAAGGCAAAAATCACCGGAGGAGGTGAGTAGGACAGTGATCTGTCCACTTCAGCCCCCACCAGCAGTCCTTTGGCCACCAAACACGCCTGGGTGGGGATGGAGGGGCTCCTGCGGGGTAACTGATGAAAGGGCTGCAAACCCTGCAGCTCCTGCTTGTTTCAGTCATGAGCAGAACATTTGGGAAGCACTAACAATGTTTATCCAAGCATTTAACAACCCCTTTTTGTCCCTTCCAAAATACCTTATCACATCAGTTTTGTTGGGAAATTTGTTCTGCATTCTTCATAATTAATTAAATTTGAATTAGCACTAGTACCCACGAGTGTGGTTTCTTCTGCCTACACCTACTTGCAGAGTCAGTTGACTTCACATTTTCCCTTGTGGGGTTTTTTTGTTGCCTTTTGTACCCTGAAATTACCCCCATGTCCAGCTCTTCCTTACAGTAACTGTTATAGTTGCCATGTTTCTTCTCTATTGTTTAAATTCACAGTTTAATATAATGAAAAAAAGTGCTAGGACCGTGGTTTTGTCTCATGCAAATAATTTTAAATCTTTGTGGTATTTAAATACTCAAATACAAATGATGCTTGCAAGGAATAGCAGATTTTTATTTTAATCAAAGTATAAATTACCAATGCAGTTAAACCTGACAGTTATTGGAGGTTAAAATTCTACTGAAATAGCTGCACGTGTGGAGCAATACACAAAGCACTAAGTGAAATGTTTGCTTGATTTATTCTCTGCAGCAGACGGACTCTGGTAGTAGGAGGTGTAATTTGCAGCACATTAGCTATTAGCCAGTGTCACTGCCGGAGTGGGTGGTGTGAGTCTCTTATGCGGGTGCAGTGTCACACCGCGCATGTGTCGGAGCCAGGCGCTTCTCCCCTGTGCTCTAGGATGATTTTTTTTTTTTTTTTTGTGAACACTGTGCTGTATTTAAAACTGCGAATCTGCCAGTTTTCAATTGGGTTACTCTGTCACACGGATAATAACTAGAGTAAATGCCTTTCCCTCGCCTTCCCCAAATTCTGAATTGCAAAACGGAATTGTAGGGGTGTTTGACTTTCCTACCTTCTTTTGGTATGCAGTCCCCCGAGAATGAAGTATGTAATTTGTAGATACCCAGCCTGTAAACTTAAGAGGAAGCAAAATCGTGCTAATGATTGAGGGTTTTTTTGGGTACCCTATGTATGCACTTGTGTTGTTCAGCAGAGGTTTTCCAAAAGAGTGTCAGCTTGATGTATCTTTTTTTGTGTGCACAATTTCGCTTGGGTTGCTTTTAGTTCACTTTTTTCCCTGGAGGCACCTGTCTCCTGCCACATACCCATCAAGACTAATTGCACCATCTGGAGACTTTTGTGTTGCTGTTACTTGTGCAGGTTGTCTCTGGGGGCCTTAATTCAGAATGTGAATGTGACCCCTGAAGCCATGTCAAGTAGCTGCAGTAGTTTCTAGTGTCTAAAGGATGATCACTGGAGGCTTTATTTGTTTCAAGTCTAATGCGGTTTGCTTTAGCGTGGATATGTTACATGTCAGTAACCCAACATGTTTTGAAAATGGAGTTAAACTTTGACTACTGGTTTGGTAATTCACAGAAAATCCTGTCTAAAATTACATCCAAACCGTATGTAACATAAAGGCTGTATGATTGGGTGTAGAAATGACAGACATATTGCTCCTTATTACTTGATTTTTATTCTCTGTTCTTCTGTCAGCTGCACTTTTCATTAAGAGGTTTCTGCTAAAAATGCAAGGTATTCATTGTTAGTGGTGGTACAAACCCTGAACACTTGTTTTTGCTATTGCTACAGAGTCGAGTATTTTCAATATAGGTAATTTTCTTCTTCGGTTCCTCACCTAGTCTGAATCAAGTAAAAGTGCTTCACTTCTAGTGTCTATCTAGGCAATGGTTTATTTAAAGGCCAGTACTCAATGTTCCTGGGATGAACACTTTTTATCTCTACTTTTGTAACATCCTGTCACTTGACAAGCTGTAGAGCACTGGGCATGAAAAACTAGTGTTCTTATTGTTAAAAGTATAACTGTAATTTGCTATTTTTTTAAGTGTTATTCATTTCTCATGAGATCCTGCCTGATTTTACCAGCATACATATATGGAAAAAAGCTTTTTTTTTTTCCTAAAACCACTTTTCTTTAAAAGTGATGGAGTTTTAAATAGTGTTGAGGCAATACCTTTGAATTCAGTTGCATCATCTGTGTAACTTCTGTAGTTGTGAGTAATGTGTTCAACTGAAGTTCAAGCCAGAGAAGTACTTAAACCACCACAAACAATTATGGATTCTGTATACAGGATGTATATGCACTATGTATTATTCATTATATGTATTTTCTGTATTTTTCCTGAGTAGTTTAATGTTCATTGTGGCTCTGACTTTGGAAATCTATAGAGTTTTGAATGTATAACTCTCGGCTGCATTCTGTTAACTGTATATTGGAGCATGGTAAGAAACAAATTATATATTTGTGTGCTTGGTGAGAATAGAGATATGCGGGTTACAAATTCACAGAATGTTGAAGGCAAGCAGCTGCCCCCCTCCTCCTTAAAATCCCTCACTACATGTACCCAGTAAACAAAATAAAGGTACATGTTACAAGACCACAGTGTATGTGCCCTTGAGCAGAGATCTGAGCAGTGCAAGCTTTCATGGGTTTGAGTGGCTGGGAAGTACTGAGGGACTGAACTGAAAAAAAAAGAATTTCTGCTTTGGGAAGTTATGTAGAATCTCCCTTCTACTGCTTTTTATGTTGTTTCAGTCAGGGCTTCTGTAAGCATGGGTTGTCCTGGGCTGCCAGGCTCACCGGGCACTCTTGACCTGTGCAGGGTGGGCCAGCCTTTCAGTCTGCAGGTGAAGCAAATAGGATGTGGGCAGATTATAAAGGCACAGAAGTCATGGCCTCATTTGGGTAGCTAGATCTCACCAGAGCTAAAAGTGTTGTGGGTTGTGGTAAAAAGCCATACTGGCCTCCTCTTATCTTAATTGATCATGGCATGTGTAGGGTGTAGTTGCGCTGAGTGGGAGCTTAGGCATCACTGGAGGGAGAAGTATTAGCCTGCAATCAGGTGTGTAAGAATGGGTGTGAAGATCAATCCCAGAGGTTGACTAGCACCAGCTACCTGGGTGGACCTGCTTATTCTCCTCTGAGCATAGTTCAGACCATTTCCCCATCACTGTAAAACAGGATATAAAGACTCAAAAAGTCAAGATTTTATTTGTGGTAGCACAGGAATAATGCCGAGGGTTGAGGAGGGGTGGAACAAGCCTCTGCATTTACCGAAAGTGTCTCTATGGCTTCTGAGAGATCACTCCAGCCAGCACTGCTCTGGTGCTGTACAGAACGGCTTTCCTCACACCCGTGCCGGTGTCAGGCACAGTTCTCACTCACCCAGTGAGCCGGACAGCTCGAGCATTCCCAGAGACAAAGAATCCAGAGGCCCTTTCTCCTGGAAGTTCCAGATGTTTATTTCTGAAGGGGTCCAAGGTGGAAAAGAGGGCAAGATGGCCCCGAGAGCCCCCAGTTATAGGGACAATCTGGGGCCAGATAACAGGAGGAAGGGAGAAACCCCCTTAACCAACGGGGAGCAGGGAAGGGTAGAATTAGGGGTAGGTTACAACCACAGGGGCTCACACAGTTTCGGGGAGAGACCATTGTGTTTTCCAGGGGGTGTTTAGATCAGGAGGTCTTCCACCAGCAAGGTCCTGTTGTATTAGGACCCGCAGTGGTAGAATTGGTATGTTCCACTGCCACACAGGAACTTTCACAGAAGAAGGTGCTATTTAAATTATTCTTCACGTTTAAGTGTCTGTGTTAATGAAGCAGCTTGCAGAAAATACTCTTGCATTGTGAAGTGTACCTGTAATGACAAAAGTCCGAATGAAAGTTCACTTGCATCCACTCTTATCTTTATTCAAACATACTTGCAAGACCAACATCTTAGATTTTTTCATTCAGCTGTTTTAAAGACAGTTTTGTTTTGATTTCCTTCAGTTATTAGGGTTAAAATTATACTCTGGAATAAAATGAGTTAAAGTGCTTAGTAATTTGTGATGTAGTTCTTTGTATTATTTTTTTAATGAGTATTTAGATAATATCAGAGATATGGGCTCTTATTTATTGGAAATTAGTTTACAAATTTAATAGCATCTGAAATGTAATTATCCTTTTGTCTAGCTATTTAGCTCTATTGATGAATGTAGGAAGTTGAAAGCAAGTTTGACAAGGACAGGAAGAATACAACTAGAGACATTGCAGTCAAAAAGGAAAGCTGAGCTCACTTTAAAACAAATTAATTTCTGCAGTGGTATATCTAAATGGTAATTTGGAATTGCTCTCAACAAATATGATTTTGGGGGCAGTTTCCTTCTGACCCCAAATTTAAAGTTGTACCATTTGAAACAGTTTTTTTGTTTAAACCAGCTCATCTCCACTTCATTTATCTCTCACTTTTATTATACATCTTTCATCAGTTTCTGCATTTTCATTATTTTCCTACTATAGTTAGACCAGCTTTATGCACTGTGCCCTCTGTCTGCAACCACTAAACAGTTTTCTTTCAGCAGTTTGTATGATTTTGGTTGTATCTTTTGTCCTTTGCCTTTCTTCTCATGAAGTAGGAGGTTTCTTTTGGCTTTTTTTTCCACTTCAGACAAGAAACTGAAAGCTCTTACGTTCCTATTACAGTAGATTACATTGAATTATTCTGAAATACTCCTGTCATGACATGATGTGAAATGTAAAAGACATGCTGCTCCTTGAAAATATCAAGATTTAATTCAATCCTGAATACTTGTTTTTCTCTGCAATAGTAGAATTTCATTGTAAGTGTCAGGTAAAGGATGACAAAAGATCATGATTCATAATCGCAAATTATTTCCCTGCAAACATGAATATTAAAGACTTGATGAAGGGATGGCAGCCTGAGGTCTAAGTCTTTTTTTCCACTTTCGTACAACCAGTGAGCATGGATTGTGAAAATATGCTTTTTTTTCCCCCCTTCTTTTTCTAGGGGTTTTGTGTATGACAGCCGAAACAATTTACAGATGCGAGGTTTGGTTGTACTGCTTATTTCCAAAGCTGCTGGACCCAGCACAACAGAACTCTCTTTCCAGCATGACATGGTCAGTGGAATTTATTCCAGGTATGTAGTATGATATGCTAAGGTATATTTGATGGGCAATTTCTTGGTGGTATCAAAACATCTTAAGTGGCCTGTTCACCTGTTAACGAAAATCAGTACTTGCCTCATCACAGAGCTTTGTTCCTCAGGTTTATTATAAGCTTTTTGCAATGAAAACCATTTTCTACTTTTTGTATAACTCTTAATATATCTTAATTGTGGCTTTTGGGCACAACCAAATTGAAAACATTTGGGTCAAGATAGTTAGTTGAAAGTTTACATTAAGAGGTACTCAGAATAAAAAAACTCCAATGCTAGAAAATATTTTTAAATAGAGTATTTGCATTTTGATCTGTTCCAATGTTATTTGGGTACACCTGCTAATTAGAAATTTCAGAGTGAGATGCCAGCCTTGTGGGACACCAGTTGGTCTCACTGAGCACATAAGTTTTTGTATAGCCCGTTTGAAGGATATTTTCCCATGCAGCAGCAGTGTAGAATAAAGTTTTTACCTCCCACACAGCAGATTTACTGAGCCTACCATTATGGTTCCTTAGGCTCTCACTGAGATATTTCAGCTTCATTGAATTCCTAAATATTTTTTAAGCTTTTAAACTAAAGTTCTTAATACTAGTAACAACAGTAATCAAAATCAGTGGTTGCTCTCCTTTGTATATTTGTCATTGAACTATTCCATTGAAGTAAGTAGTGAGATCTGGTTGAAAAAATGTAAAATTTGAATTTTTTAAAATCCTTTGGAAAATTTATGTTGCTTGGTTGAGGAAACAAGACTCTTGTTTTTTTCATTAATTATGTTTCTGACCTCTGTAATATACTAAATGAAGATGCACAAACTTAGTGATGTTTGCATCCTGATTTGTTTCAAAATGCAGAGGTAGTATTGTAAAGTTGAAAAGACCAAACAAATAAAAATTTTAAAATATATGTAGTATCTTACAATAGCAGAGACAGAAAATATGTATAAATTGGTACGGCAGAAATAACAGTAAGAAAAAGGACAAGGCTCTGAAACAGGCTTGTTATGGGGCGCTGTGTTGTCCCTTTAGCTGTTTAATTCCATTCTTATTTTGTTTCATCCGTAATGTCCCCTTAGGGTTATAAAATTTTTATATTTATATGCAAATGATGCTGTATGAAAGAATAATTCTAGTTAGTTAATTATAGCACAGGAGGTATTTTAGTTTGTTTTGTAAATGATTTAAAAAGTTTACCTTAAGTATGCCTATAAAAGGAGAGAAAAAGCATTATTTTTTTGATAACTAAATTCTTGAGTATGATGATTCTGACCATGGAGGTAAAGTTGGAGCATTTAAAGCTGCTGTTGGGAAGGTGACTAGTGGAAGTATTCATTAAGGAGCAAATAAGACCTTGAATTAATAATGAGCCATTCGGTGTAAATGGACATCATTGGAATGATGCCAGTTCAACCAGCTGAAAATCTAGCCTAATAATCTAAGTTTGAGCAAGACAATAGCCATTATAATATCTAGTTCAGAGTTACAAAGGTACTCCAAAACTGAAGCCGTTTTGAATAAGGCCCACACAGGTTCACTTAAGGTTCATTTCTGTCTGCAAAAGTGATGCAAAAGTGGAGTTGTTAATTTAAATGGATTTTCAATGGCACTTTAAGTCCTGCAGCATGGTGTAAATAGGAGCAAACATGCCACTGCATTGTTTCATTTTGTGGTATAATGGTCAGTTCTTGCCCTCTGCTGAAGTTGCTATGGGCTTAGGCTTTGCACTTCTTTAAGGCACTTTGCCAGCTACACTTTTAAATGTGAGTCTAGTTTCTGATTTCCATTTCTCCATTGTATATAGCTAAGAGAACAGGCAGTTTGTAAAACTAATTTGAAAGGGCTTTTGTGGTATTTTTAACATGTATTACAGATAGTGTTTTACAAACTGCCTTCTCCTGAAGAAGAACAAAAGGATGTTGTTTTCCATTAGTGCATTTTTGTCTGCTATCTTGGCTGCAATGTAATTATATATGGTTTGTGTATATTGGACATATGTATCAAAGGCAAAGTATATCCCTCAGTGATATGAAGTGAAGAAATATGCTTAATCCTTTATTGCTTATATGTCTTCAACTTTGGAAAGTATTTTTTGGAAATAGATTCTTACAGATTTTCAGCTCAACTGTAATCTATACAGCTCTTTTTGTTGCCATGCCATATAATTACTTCATCTTTATATATAATATTTTACTGGAAATATTATTTCTGGCACTGTAATGAGCATCTTCATAGCCTGATACTTACGTGCTGTGAACATTTATATTGTGGACTATTAGCTGGGATATGGCTCACTTGATTTTAGGATACTTAGTAGTGATTAATTAATTGCATTTCTGAAATTTGAGCATGAGCTAAGTTGTTCCAGTACTTGTCAGCGATTGCACCAGCCCAGTCTCTCTTTTCCCAGTGTTTGTGTTGGAACCAGTTCTTGTGCTGTCTTTAGATATTCGGTCCTGCAGCAGATAGCCAGGTTACATCAGTCTGCTGTAACTGGTACTACACTAAATGTACAATCTGTGACCAGGCAGATGTAACAGTGTGATAACCATTTGACTTTAAAAAAACCCACAAAAAAACATGGTGGACTCTTTCATCCTGGAATTTGGCACAGTCTGCATAATCTCTTCTCACTATTTCATATTCTTAAATCACAATAAAGCAATACAAAAATTAAGATTAAAAGAGAAAGATACTGAGAGCTGAATTTGGAATAGAAAAAAATTATCCTATTCTCTTGTTCTCTAGATATGTCAATTCGAAGGACAATTGACCTAAATGTATAAAAATAGATTATCTAGCTTCCTAGCTGGCATCTGTTTTTCACTGGTACACAATGGAACAAAATCGATGCCTGCTACCAGAGAGCAATCTTTTCCAGAATAATGAGGATTACAATTTAGGTAGTTACAGGAACAGGGCTAGTGTAGTTAAATGGTGCTGCCTCTGGCCAGCATTGCCTCCAGCTTTAGCACTTCATAATTTGCAGGAGTCGTGATCTGCCTGCATTAATCTGGGGCCATGGGGGTCATTGTATGCAAGGGTATCATAGTAACTGCTGGTTGCCTTATGAGCCATGCTGAAGATAAGGGAGGAAGTGTTATAAAAGCCTGCCTGGCATGCTTTACTCTGTACAGCTACCTCCCTATCATGTTGGCAGCAACCTGATTTTATTCCTATTGGCGGGGAAAAGAACCTGGCTTTACTTCCAGCTCAGCACCAGAGATCCCAAAGGAGGATGAGAGAAGTAGCAGCATGATAAACAGCTCTGTTTCAGCTGCTGGACAGATTTCCTAAAGTTGAAACTTTCTGCTGGTCTCATAGCATTAAAGGAAATATTTCCTTGGCTACAGAGGCATTGCAAATATCAATTGTCGTGCTCACTACAGAGTCTGCAAACAGTATCATGTAAGGGTTGATGTCATTGCCTGTACTCAAGCAAAGCCTGCATCCCATATTCCCTTGAAACTTCTTACTCCTGTGCTGAAGAGAAAGCAAAACTCACATTTGGGTTTAGGCAGAATTGAAGTAACGATAATTTATCACGCTAATAGTATCAGAGAGTACCTTAGATGTGACACAGGAGGCTAGAGCTTCATAAGAGCTTTGAGACCTGTTTCCTAACTAGTGATTATACTGGAGTCTATGTCGAGGTTTGGCCCTGGCCAAATGCCTGGGACCTACGACATCTGCTCTCTATGCTCTCTCCTGCTGCAGCTATGCAGAGGAGAGGAATCAAACTAACACAAACACACTGGACTCATGAGTTGAGATGAGGCACTGGTGGGGAGGGGACACACGAGAACATGAGCAAACAGGTGAGAAATTTAAGTTGCAAAGTGATTTATTAACCTAACAGAGTCAGAGGATAAATGAGAGGTAAAAATAAGCTCTTTTTTCACTCACCCCCCTTCCCTCTTAAGACACCATTTCTCAGCTCACCCCCTCCCTCCTTCACACAACCAACAGCTCCGAGTGGGGGGCAGGGTATGGGGTTTTTCCTTAGTCAGTCCATCACCACAATTCTTCTGCTACAAACACTGTTTCTCTACTCACCCCTCTCCCTCTTAAGACACCATTTCTCTGCTCACCCCNCTGGGAATCCCACTGGATCACAGCTTCCCCCAGGCATCCACCTGCTCCTCTGGCATGGGCACCTCCCCACGGGCTGTGGGTGGATCTCTGCACCCCTGTGGACTCCATGGGCTGCAGGGGGACCACCTGCTCCCCCATGGTCTTCACCACGGCCAGCAGAGGGTTTTCAGCTCCGGTGCCTGGAGCACCTCCTCCCCCACCTTCTCCACTGACCTTGGTGTCTCCATGTTGTTTTCCCTCACATATTTTCACCTCCTCCTCATCCTCTGGCTAAAAAGAGGTGTGTGCACCCATTGTTTTGATTTCTTCTTAAATATGGTTTCACAGAGGCATAACTTAACATCTCTACTTGGCCCAGGATTGGCCAGCAGCATGTCCATCATCTTCAGAGCCATCAGAGAGTGGCTCTGCTGAATAGGGTGAAAAATTTCAAGAACCTTCGCACAGGACACACAGGAGCCATCTTTGTGCCCCTCCCTACCCACTAGCAAAAACTGGGCCAAGTAAAACCACCACAGTCTGACACTGCATTGCCTTCTCTCAGGGCAAACTCACTTGGACAGTTAAGTATGCAGCTTGCTGTTATTTTACTTTCCTGCTGGAAGTGAGGTTTGTAATTGAAACTCGAGGATCATGTGGTTTCTGAACACTGACAGCTTTATGCTTCATAGTGGAGCTGCGTTCTCACATTTGAAGATACGAAGACTGGCTTGAGTCCTCTCTCAAAGTACCCAAAGGGGTATCTTTTTGTGTTCAAGTCTGGCACTGCCAGACACTACTGGCTGGGCACTGAGGAATTTCCTTGGCTTTATATTAATGAATTCCTGACATAGTCTCTGTATTGCAGCTTAAAATGCAAGTAACACCAAAGGACAAACTTGGGCCATCTCTTCAGCCTTCAGTATCCTTGGCTGTAAACCACCAAGTTATTTTTTCTCTCTATGTTTTTCCCTTTTTTTCTTTTTTTTTCCTTTCCCATTAGTGCCAGTTTGAAAAAATACCCTCTATTATTGACATCCATTGAGTCAGCTCTGCAGATTTCCTTGGATGGAGGTTTAGAACAATCCTTTTTTTCAGTCAAATCTGCCTGTGCATTTACACGGGTGGATCCTGTGGTCATTGACAAGCAAAGACCTTTTTATTCCATAGTAGGTTGGAATATAGAAAGTACTATTTCAGTTCTATATTAAAACCTGGTAAATCCAGCAGATTGCTGGATTTGGACTATTGGTACTGGGCTCTGTCCTTGCACCTTCTTCCTCAGGATGATGCAGCTGACCTTTACAGCTCCAGAAATTCATCATTTTGAGAGATGAACATGCTTTATTACAAGAAGGTGCTCACTGGATAAACTTGTCTCTGAATCAGAATCCTTCCTGCTACTTGGAAGAGTAGTGGCAATACTGTAGTGACAGGAATCAGGAACATAGACTCCTTTTCTTTAAAAGTTTTAGTAATGATTTTGGAACCAGCATTGGGGCTGCTTTCAGCAAAGAGTAAATTGGCAGCAGATTCCAACTCCTTGTTATGGTGATGGGTCTCTTGCTTGTCATGTTCCAACAGTAAGTTGCCCTGAGTGTACCCATTTTGGGGGGCACATACACACAGGGGTCAGAGAGTCTGATTTCACATGCTCTTTGTCATTGTGGCTGTACTAAAGTCATCTTGTTCTAACCTACTCTAAGGAACATATAAAACTTAGATCCAGATCTTAACCAGAGGATTCATTCACCCTTAGGTTGCTTTTTCTCTGAAGGTTTCTTTGGTTTCAAAGAAGAGGGGGGAGGTGTCTTTCCAAAGACTGTAAGGATGGAGGACATGCTGCTCTATCCCTTTGCAGTTCTATCTGGCTTTCTCCCAGTTTCTTGCTAGATACGAAAACAAAGCTTTGCCTTAACGTAATTTCCTTCTCCTGTATTCCAAATGCCATTTCAGAGAAAGTTTGACCTTCCATTAACCTCCTTTAGGGTTAACCAGACGCTGGTGATAGTACATCCAGGTTCACAGGATAATTCAAGTTGGAAGGGATATCAAGAGGTCTGTAGGCCCACCTCCTTCTGAAAGCAGAGTCAGCAATGAGGTCAGACTTGTCTAGCTTTCTTCATGAAGGTCAGGTCTTTCAAGAACAGTCTTCTCCGCAAGGTGATAGTCAAGATGTGTTTTAAACAGATGAGTGAACGTTCTACCCCCAGCCTGTAGCCTCATGCTCTGTGTCTAATGCTGTCATTGGTGCACACTGATGAGTATGGAGCTCACCAGAGGCCACACTGATGCTGACATAATTTAGCTTGTTAGGTGTCTTTACGGTCATTTGAAAGCTGAAGTATCTAAAGAACTTTCCATCCCAAGATTTTCAGAATTAGAAATGGTGACTGTGTCAAGGCCTACTTTGAGAATGTAAGTGTAAAGGTCTTGTCTGTCTTGGGGATATACCACTGCGTATTAGGGACAAATTGCTGCTTATTAATGGGGACACTAGGAATCTCTTTTGTTTGTCAGAGGTGACAGCTCACCATCTGCAGCTCTATCTGTTCTTCTCCAAAACCCATGCCGTGGCAGCTGTAACAGAGGTGATGCTTTGCTTGTTAGAGCAGTCTTTAATCGCTGTATGAATGAGGAGCACTCAGCCTGCCTCCAGAGAATCGAAGCTTATGTGAATGATGATCCCTGGACAACTTCAGTTTGCAAAGATAAATATGGACTAGTGTAGTCAAAAGCTTAGAGGTAGTATACTGGTTATAGTTTGCTTTTGAGACAGTCTGCAAAAATATGCTTAAATGAACATTGGTTGGTTGACTTTATTTACGCCTGTGGCCTGGACTGCTATTGGACTGGGATTTTATGCGTGAAAAGGATCTGACATGGCAATACTCTGCTTTATGTATGTAGCATAACAGCATATGAGGTGTGAGCACACCTTCTCTGGAAATTGAGATGTAAAAGGTGTTCCACTTTGAGTGAAAAACAGACTAAATACTGCACAAGGATGTGCACCTTCATCTCTGCATTCCCTGAGAGCTCCAGTTATTGGAAAGTAACTTCTGTCCTGTTCTTGTGAATGCAGCCAAAGAGCTGATACTTATGCTCAGACAACTGTCACATCTCCAGTTGGAGGAGATGTCTACAATAGCAATGGGCTACCTTCTCCTTTAGGAACAGATCATTGCTCTCTGGCAAAACAGGTCTCTTTCACTGTGTAAGCTCTATCTTCACTTGCTCAACTCACCAGTGAAGTTTTTCCAGCAGATTCTTTCTACTGTAAACAAGTTTAAAGATGTTTGTCATTTTAAGTAGTTGTTTAAATGTTTTCCAATTGGAATGTGTCTCCACATTAATCTATATTTGATTATCTATTAATTCTATGGAAGGAAATTGGATAGATCCACTTTAAAAGAAAGCAAATCCATTAAAAAGCCTCTTGGCTAATTAGCCATGGCAAACATGAGTAAATTTTGGTGAAGGTGGTGAGGTTTATTGTATTGCTAGAGTGTAAATGACACTTAGAGGTTGCTTTGACCTGTTTGCTATTACATTTCACAAAAGCCTTCTTTTTACCTTGCATGGTGTAGGTATATTTGTGGACAAATTCTCTTTGAGAGTTATTGTAAAAGGAAAAACTCAAATGAAATAAAACCAAAGAATGACCATACAAATTATGATTTCAGTACCTACAGAAATACAAAGAGCACAAGTGTGTGACTCTTCACCTCATTTTAGATCTTGCCCTTCTTTCAGTTTCTATACTCTGAACTGCATAGTGTGTTAACTTCAGAGATTAGATTTGACTGTTTCTTGCCTTCATATTTTCAAGTAAAAAAATTATTCCTAACTCTACAATGGACTTCTATCATGTGAAGAGTACTTTCATATTTGTAAGAAGCTGGGTTTTTTTTTTCCGTTACTACTTTTCTGAGTTTACTAGTAGTGGAAACTAAATTAAATTTACCTTGACCTGGTGCAATACAGAGGGAGTGGCTGTGAACCATAGTTTGGGAGACCTCATCCTCTGTTGTACCTATCCCCATCAATGACTGCTAAATCATGTTTAAACAAAATAAAAAGCAATAAATGAGAAAAATGTAGTAAGACCAATAGTATATGTCGGACCTCAAAACTCGAAGAAGGCAGAGCTTTTTTTCTTTTGTGTGATATAAGTATTCACCCTGGGAGTTTTAGTGCAGAGTAGCTGTTGCACTTTAAATTCACACTGGCTTATTACACACAAGCCCTGGGTCTCAGCTGCAGATATTGCAGAGATTAATCTTATTAATGGAACTGCTAATTGGTGTTTGACTTCTAATTATAGTAACAATAGGCCATAACAATCAATCCTCACCTTTACTGGGGCACATTAGGACTCTTTATCATAAAAATGATTTCCTTTGGGACTTACTGTTCTTATTCCTATCTTCTGGAAGGCTAGCTTTCAGCAAAGGTACAGTATTCCAACTAGCAAGTACTTTGGAAACTTAGCTAATTAACTGGTAGAGAAAATGCATGGTCCTAAAATATTCAGTATCTAAGTACATTAAGAAGTGCAATGCTCTTGACAAAATCGTTTGAAAGATAATGGGAAAAGTATGTCAAAATATGAGCAGTGATGTCTTTTATAATCTTTCAGAAATACATAATTTTGTCTCCCAGTCCTTGGTAGCTTTCCCATAGCTTTTAGTGAGAGGAAATCCAAGCAGTTATTCTAAATTATTCTGTTTAGTTTTTTCTCTCCAGGATAAATCCTGTGAGATTCATCATCTCATTTACAAGATGAGTCTCAGGAGAGGAAAAGCACATACAACTTGATTACATATTCCTATTGATCATCTTCCATCCACAACAATGAAAATCAACTCCAAATACAAATCTAACAATATTACTAATTCATTACAACCAGTACTTTTCTTCATTAACTTTTATTGTTTCCAGCATACTTAGCATGTGCAAATATAGCAATTATATGTTGAATAAGAAAAGGTCTTCTCCTTACATTGTAGAATAAATAAAAAGGCACTGCATTAGAGCTTATCAAAGACTGTTCAGAGATAAGGGCTCAAATCTTGTTCAGAATAAGTCTGTATAGCACTAGATAGTTGAGCAAGGTAAATTCAGGAGGTACATCACAAGGTGTGTTTGGTTTCCACTATAAAATAAGCAATTTTCAGTGTCAGAGAAAGCATGGTAGGGATGGCTTACCTTGGGGACACTGTGTTGTTGCCTCTGTCTGTCCAGCCCTCCCTTTTCTTGGAGCTTCTTCCAGCCACTGCTTGTGAAGTGAGAGCCGGACTGCCACAATGTGCAGCATAGCATACAAAGCCAGAGCAGCACTGGTGGAATTCTGCAGTGGGCCAGGAGCAGCGGTGGGAGCAACAAAACCCTGCTTTCACCCCAGTGGGAGCTCTTCAAAGAAAGGCCAGGTGACCTGTGGGTAACAAGACCTGGCGCAGCCTTCCTGGGGCATGGCATTGCCGCACACCAGAGCACTTCACCAGAACTGTCTGCTGTAAAATCTTTCCCTTGCAACAATTTTCTACTTGAGAACTTTCACATTTCCTTTACAAAAAACTATAATAGAATTTGCGAAGAGACATTTCCAACCATCATCAAAGTACAGTCCAGTGCTGTGATAAAAGCACACAGGAGCTTTGGGGCTGCTTATCCATCGGAGCTGTGACATCAATGTGACCAATTGCTTCACTCCAAGTTCTTAAATAACTCTATATGAATAATTTTTGTCCTACAGTCCCAAAATATTCCCCATGCTTTTCTACCTGCTGAAGTACCAACTCTATCTGTCCTATTAATGTCCCTTTTACAATACAATTATGCAGTTTCAATACAAATTTCTGCAATTATAAAAAAATTGTAGCAATATGAAGTTGAGTATTACAAGGCATACTGTACCAATTAATTTATTTTCTTAGTATGATTCAGTCAGTACTCTGATATAATGTAACTGAAGATATTACAACATTTTTCAACTGCTGGAGTGGAGTTAAGGTCTTCATTTTATTCCACAAGTATATGTATATGAAAATATGAAACTGTGTAAAGATTATGCAATGTCCTTTCTCTTCCACTTGACATAGTGGCATGTTCTGGACCCTAATCACATTAAGTGAATGAATGTTTCTTGTGGCTTCACTGGTATCTGGCCTTTAACCTTCAGTAGATTTTCATGCAGAATTTGACAGTTCTGAGATGTTTCTAGAGCAAACAATAATAAAAAAGAAAGAAAGGCAGCAATAATATGCTGGTGGTGTAGACAGGGCACTGTGTTCCTGGACAGCAAAACTTGTTTATTTGTAGTATATTCTAGTATAAAGGTGGGTGTGTGACTACATAGATGAGAGTGATTGATGATTTGAGAGGAAGAATAAGTAGCTGGAGAACTAGGGATAAAGATTTCAAGAATATGAATACAATATGGTATTCCCACTGTGTTGTATTTGAGAAGGTGCTTATGCAGTCAAAAGAGAAATCAGAAAAATGATGGTTTTTTATAGGGTTTGCAGCAATTGAAAACTTCTGATCAGCAGTGCCAGCATGATTATGGAGCATGTTTGGTACATGTGAGATTTTGTGAGTTTGATTGCCCAGCTCTTGAAGTCCATTTCAGTATTTGGAGTTGAAGTTTTTAATTTTTCCAAAGACTTGGCCAAATTTGTGTACATTTTGTGGAAAGAGAAGATGCAGCCAAATAAATTATGCATCTATTATAACCAGAAAGGGAAGTAACATAAAAATGTTTAATTTTATACTGTATAATATTTCTGATTTCTTTCTCAAAATTGTTATGTTTCACCTAGACGCTGTTGTGCAGAAAGTTTGCTTCAGTCTCTTACGGTTGAAATTTCATTCTGGCTTTTGATATCCATGCAACAAAAAACCAGTACAAAAAGTTTAGCTACATTCATATGCTCTTCCAGTAGGCAAATTAAATTTTAGCAAAGCTCCAGTATTAGCTGCAGTCAGTAAAGGATCCTATTTTGTGGACTCAGGTAGGAATTCTGCAGAAATAAAGTTTGCTCTTGAAGGTGGATTATTAGCGTATAGCTGTCTCTCCATCATCACTCGCTTGGGGTTAATGTTGCTTGAATTGGTTGATGTCATTTTATCCCTTATTAAAGTGTGTAGATTGAATCATTCTGGGATGAAAGAACCAAAAAAATGAAAGCATGAAATTTTCAGATACCTTATAGAGCTGCTTTTAATAAGGTAAAAATAGATGGAAATTGTGCCAATGATATAATAGTAAGTCATTTTTAAATCAAAGGACACATTTTTCTCAATATCACACTGTACCCCATTTGCATAAAGTATATACAAATAATAATGGCAAAACTTTGCAGACCTCAACAGCACCAAATGCTTGTTTCTGTGCTGATATGGTCCCAGAAGCAGCAGTCGTTGCCGTGCTCCAAAGGGTTTATTATCCTTTCCCTGCTGGCAATTCTGTCAACACACCTGGTGTAAGGGGCAAGGTCTCTGAGAAGTCTGTTGTTTCCCTTTAGCTATTAGTCCCTTTCCTTGTACATGACAGGCAATACCCATCTGCTGCAGAATTCTGCTTTATGAAAAGGAAAGGTATTCCTATAAAAAACCATTTTAATACGTAGTATTAATGTCCCTATCCAATCCTGAACTTTGAAAGTTCAGAAGGGGAGAGGAGAGCACCTGTGATAACCATACTTTTAATTGCTGACTAACAGAAATGTAGTTACAGCTGTTCAGAATACTACAGGTTTACTTCATAGTGTGATCTAACTGTGGTTTTGCAAGCAGTATATGTTTTGATTGTTTTTATACTCCCTGTACCTTGGATATTTATGGGTATTTTAGAATGCACAGTAATTTTTATGTAAGTATGATAAAAATATATATATAGTTATAAAATAAAACCCAACCCTATCTGGTACGCTGTATTCTGGTGATTCACATTTTATTTTTTAATGCCTTCTTCCTGTGCAGTTGGATATATGAACAATCTATTCTCTTAACAGGACTGCTCATTTATCAAGTGTTCATTCTTCACGGCATAAAAAAGGTTACCTTCTTTGCTCTCACATAAAAAGGTTCCATGTATTTCAGGTGTCATTAGTACTAGAGATTTAATGTCAAGGTTAGTGCACCTTATCTTTCAGCTACATTGAATACAATTACAGACAACCTCTTCAGAGAGATTTCAGAGAAAAACTGTAAGTGATAAGTCAAGCTGGCGGTCTCAGAACAGCTGACAGTGCACAGGAATGGGAATTTCTGTTAATAGTGGTTCAGACTGTCTCCCATACTCACTGCAAATAAAATGATAGCCTGAATGCAAGACTGATGCTTCAGTCTTGCAGGGCTGAGAAACAACTAATGAAAGGTAGGAGAAAGTACATTCATAAAAGTAATTGTTAATAGCCTGTGTCTTCCATTTACCTGCAAGTAATCCCTTTTATTTCCCTTAATATATTTGTCATTGTTTTAGTGCAAGTATTTAAATATTTTGGCCAAATAAACCACCGAATAGTCAAAAGTATTTTTAAACCATGATGTGAAATTTCTTATGGAATATATATATGCAATGTAATTGGAGGATGCATATTGTTGAGGGGCTGTAGAGCAGGTCTGGGTAATCCTGGATGGATAGGCACCCTGGGTGGTGCCCAAAAGCAGTCTGGCTGACACATGCTGCCATCATATGGGAATGAATGTTGATCATTTCCATAACAAAATATGTGATTTTCTCCATCATTGTGTTCCTTTTGATTCCTGCTGCAGCGATAGCAAGGTCATCCAGTCTACAAATTAATCCTTTGGTTCATACCTCATCATTTGAGGGTTTTGGTCAACATACCTTATTCAGTTCTGAGTCTTCCTGGCTATCATGTGTCCTACCATCACATTTTCCCAAGGCCATGCTACAGCAGCTGTTGCCAAAGCTTTTGATCACCTCCTATGTTGCCATTTTTTGACTATTGTTTATCATACCTAAAACTTGCTCTCTTCAGTAATCCAAAAGGAAGGCCTTCATGCTAACTCTGTTGTCAACTCTTCTTTTGGCTTGCTCTTCTTTTACCCCATCAGTTTTAAATATCTTATTTTTACCTTTGATAATTATAAATATAATAAATTTGTTTTAAGGAAACAGTTGTTTTGTTGTTTCTAGACTAGTTGTAGTTGTGCAAAGGTGGGCTGGCTTGTGAGCAGTTTTTTTGGAGTTGGCTTCATCTGAATTGTCTGGAAACTTAGCATGGAAATAACTATAAAACTTCTACATGATGTTTGCTATGTTCCATTTAGACCTTTAAATCAGCCCGATGCCCTTTGGGTCGTATAATGAATCACAGCTTGCATTTGTTTCACATTGCACAAATTTCATATTTGCTTCATATTTGCTGGTGTCTGCCTGCAAAAGTGCCGCCTTGTTAGGGTAAGTGGTTTTGTCAGTAATAAAATGAATTGTACAAAGTGCAGGTAGTAGTATGACCTTTTTGCAAAATATTGTTGTTAATAACTAAATACAGTAAACAAGTTTTTTACCAGAGTACCTGTTCAGTTGTCATAAGACTGGCATTGCTTTGAATTAATGAAATTCTTTTTAATTTTGTAAGCATTTTTTCTAAGACCCTGTTAAATAAAACTTGCATTTTATCTTTCAAGAAATTGCAAAACACAGATAGAATTTGTTGGTTAGTTTAACTAGGAAATTTTGTAAGTGGATTGTTAAACTGGAAATGTGCTGTTAAATTGGTCTGTGTTCTTTAGCCACTGACTAAGTACTCACTGTGGATGCAAGAATTCCAGGTTTGGCTTTCTTGAGAATTTGAAAGGATGCAAAAGTACTCCTCTGCCTGAATTTTCAGAAAAATTCTCTGAACACAGGAATGTGGGACATCTACATCAGGAACGCCTTAGTTTGTAATGTTGTTTCCCTCCCAGTAACTTACTTAGTGTAGTAGAATCTGGAGTCCAGGTGTCCCACCTTTCTCTCCCATAATCTCCTGGATCCTGACTTTTTTCACTCTCTTGCCATCTGGCTGGATGAATAATTCAATGTTTTGTGTAACGGCAGAGTAACTCAGCAGGAGTGGCTGAGGAAGGAGGTGTGAGGATGCCCTGGCCTTGAGAGCTGGGTGGCTGCCTGATGGGAGACCCAGGTTTCCGAGTGATGCACTGCATGCTTCAGAAGAGGAGCTTCGACTGAAAAGACAATTCTTTGCAGTCATGTTGTCAGGTGGCATGTCCAGTACTTAAGTTCTTCCTCTCTTTCCCAGTTTTATGACTTCCAAATGCTGGCTGTCACTTGGAGTTTAGGGGACATTGGTATATTTTTAAGCGCTAAACATATCCTTGATTGTGCTGACAAATTTTCACTTTTGCCTCATTACATCTTTTCACCCCCATACCATCTATAAACACAAAAAGGCAGGAAAATAAATGTTTCCAACAGTAATTTTCTAACTGGAAGTCAGCATATGCAGCTCAGTACAAAGGTACTTTAAATCATCTTATAGGTGTTTTCTCAGAGATGACACTCTAGTTATTTGAGACAACTGTTTTTTCCACCTGCTGTGAAGGATGAGTTGCGTTTTGGACACTTAAATATTTCCATGCTGTTAAAGCAGCAGATTGAAAAGCAGATGAGAAAGTTCAAAGCCAAGGCTGAAAGTTCAGTTTCAACTTTTAGTTTTCTGACTTTTGTCACTTTGTGTCACAACCTAACTGTTGTTTTCACTTAGAGTTATTAATTAAGTAATACGGAGTTTACCCATTTAAAATTGGTTATCTTTTTTCACAGCAAATGACAGTGAATTTTATCCCTTTTAGTATTCTGTGTTAGATAATAGTTGAGAGAATAATAGTTTCCAGGGACCTTTGATCTACCATTACAGTAAAATAAAAATACAACTTTATTTTTTTCTTCCGCTGACCATAATGATTTTAACCTTGTGTACTAATTTGAATGGGCTTGTGGGGGCAGAGTCTTAAATGAGACACAAATGAAGGAAAAATTGCTAATGCTGCCACTGTATATCTAATGAGCACTGTGTAATAAACCATAACCTCTTCAACATTTCTGTGGAAAATGGTGTGATTATTTTGGATGGCTGGCCCTCTGTGTATGGCTCATTACCATCTGGCATAATGTGTATTGATATAGCCTGTAATTGTCAACTCTTATTTGACATGCTGCCTTTAATAAATGTGACTTGCATGGCTAGAAACCCCTAATGGTTATATGGAAAACTGTAATTAAAGAAAATATGTATACTTAGGTAAAAAACACACCCTTATATCCATAAAACAATTTTGTAGAAGGTCTTTGTTTATCTCCTGTTTTTTGTGGGAATAATTGTATGTATTCCCAGGTTAGTACGACATTACCACTGTGGATACCCAAATATGTGAAGACAGACATGAATCTTGAATGCAGGTTGTTTTCTCTTTCAGAACTTGCTTCAAATACATTTTGAAATATTTATTTTCTATGTACTGTAAGACAGAATTAATATACCTGCCATAATGGAGCAGGTTCTCAGCCTGATGGTGGCACTGGGAATGGGAGGTAACTGTAATGGGCTGAATGGCTCTGGTTTTGATGTTTCTCTTGAAGAGGGTGGCTGAAAGAAATGCATTTGTAAATCTCAGTGCTGAAAGTATTTATACCTCCTTAAAAGAAAATGGGCTCCTGGCCAATGGTAAGTTTTCAGATACAGGGACCAACATACGCTGCCAAATCTAAGTCATCTTTTGTTAATTTTCTGAAAAGTTTCTTTTCCTCATCTTTACTGTTCATTAATAAATTAATAACTAAGAGATAAAATTCTGGTAGTCAGATTGGCTTGCCTTGAAAGACTTAGGATTTCCCCAGCTTTAACCAGCTTTAATATTTGTGCAATGGGATTTCATCAGGTGTTACCTTCAATTGCACTGTGGATGGACAGTCCATTGTTGCTCTTTCTGAGAGGTTTTGGAAAATTCATTCCCTTTATTCTTTTTGGATTTCCTTAGGTTCAGGATACTGGATCTTATTTTATGTTTGCTTGATAATCAGTGTATTCTCTTGAGTTTGTTTTCCATAGTTTAGATACTTAGACTTTTTTTAAACATCTGTGACCAAATCTACTGATTCAGTATCAGCCTTGTCTCTGCATTAAATACCTTTGGTTCCTCACTTTTTCTGTGTTCTTTGCTTTGATTATTAGTATAACTCTTCTCAACATTTTTGTCCTTTCCCAAATTCTTCTTGACTGAAGTTTCCAAGTAGTAATTTTTACTAGTGTCAGAAACTCAGGGTTGACAGAAACACTACTTTTGCTATTATTTTCTTAAGTCATCAGTGGCTCCTACTGGTCTTATTTGACCACAGTCGCATTCTGTATCTCAGCTGATTGTCTGGGATCACCTGTTCCTTTACCCTCCTTCCACCCTTTCCCAAACTTTGGGTGCTTTCTTCTTGAAAGAGTCTCTAGGCCTTGATGTTCTGTCTGCATTCAGATCTTTTGATTGATCTTTTGTTTGCATTGCATATTTTCACTTGAGTAAAGCATATTGAACCAGCTCAGTTGACTCAGTATTGAGGATGATTCACTTCCTTTGCTGTTTATTAGCTGTGTCATTCCTTTTTCATTGCCTTCTCTCCTGAGTGCAAGTTCTATGGACCTACTGACTGTAAAATCTTACCCACTGCTGCTGTTCATGAGTATTATTTGCTTCTGGGCTAAGAGATAGAGCCACCTGCTTGTAAATATGTTGCTTTAAAATATAACAGGCTTTCTAAAATGCCTTACCTCTATGTGGTTGTGTTTGTGCCCACCCCTACCTAATGGACCAATGCAGTTCCTAAAGTTCTTCTTGGCTTTGAGGTCTTTTTAGTATATCTTTTTTTAAATTGCCTTTGCTCATCTCCCCATCCATCTCTGCATTTTCTCATCCAGTCCTTTATCAATTTTCTTCCTTGCCTAGTTTCTCTGGTTTCTATTTGTTGCTATCAGTTTTCCAGTTTGTCCAAGTTAGATAGGGAAGGAATTATAGCTGATTCAACTTTGTCTAAACCACACCTTTTTGGCTTTTTGTTTTGTTTTTAATCAGATTAGTCTTTTTAATTGGGGATTTGTGGCTTTTTGGTCATACAGCAAAATATTCATAAGGAGTTTCCAAAAAGTATTCACTTTTTTTTTTTTTTTAATTTAATTTATCTAACTGATTCAGCTTGTTTTATCATTGAAAATATTGCTCAAGTATAAAATTATATGTTTCTGAATATTATCTGTCATAAAGAATGTTTGTATACTGGTTTGGATTATATTGTTTTCATGTAACAGATGTATTGAGCTCATGTTCATTTGTACCTAATTTTTTCTGATATGAGGTCTTTGTAGCAAATTGAATCTTTAATATAGAGAATTCATGTTAAATGCAACATTTCTTGAGCTAGCAAAATTCCTTTTAGAAGTTCAACCTTGTGTCAATACACTGTCAATGTACATACACATTGCCAATATACATTATTGCGTGAGCATACTGAACACTGAATATCTGCATCATTTTTTACAAAAGGAGAGAAGTAATCTTTAAAGAAGTAAATATATTAGCTTGTGCTGTTACTTGATGTAGTACTTAATATGGTCTGCATAGCTGTTCATATAGTCTGTAGCAGATACCAACTGGAGTTTCAACTTGTCTTTTATTAGAAGTTTAAATCTTTATAATTGCCTTATAAAAATACAATATTGTATTTGACAGCTTTACTTCATTTTGGAAATGTGAGTCTTCCCATAGGGATAACCAGTGATTTTAAAATGCAATTATGATACATGATTTTATAAATTTGACAATATGCTTATAAATTAGTAGCTCTAAATTTTATTATTGATTTTTGGCATCAGTGTTCAAGTAATCCAAGAAATTTTTTCCAGATAACTTACCAATTTTTACTTTCCATCTTCAAGTGAATACTCTTGTTTATTCCTTTGGTTTGATCAGTTAGGTTATGCTAGCCATCCTTCCTTTAAAAAATAAAAAAGCCATAAAACCTAAGCTGTAAAGCTTTTTTTTTTTTTTTTAATAATACTTATGTAAGTACTGGCTCATGTCTCAAGTCTGTTTCTTCTCTAGCAGTGTAGGAAGGATCTCTGAGAAGTGGAAAAGTAATTGATATCTCCCTTTTTAACAGTTTTTAGTGCTTATGAAATCGGTAATAACTGAAGTAAGATTTCTCATATCCTGGTTTGTGGGGATTAAGAAACACACCTAGGCCTGCCACCACATCTCATGTTAGAGCAATGATGATGTTCTTTTAATACCTGTCCCTTGCAGAATGTCCTTTGCATTCTTCTTGCTATTAAAGTCCCAACATGACAAGATTTCTCTTTACAGCGAGTGTATCTGGAATCTTACCTTGTCAGCCCAGCCCGCCTGTTCATCATTGTTCACACAGCTGCTGCATTGTCACTGGTTTCTGGATCTTACAGCAGCTAGGTACTTCTTACTGAGCAAGTTTCCTCTTGATATTCCCTTCTTTATTGGTCCCAGCCTGCATGCCTATCTGTGGGAACTGGAAAACATCTGTTTCAATTAGTGATTCTGGTGGTATTTTTCTTCTGGCTTTTCTGATGAACACTTTTTCTTTTTAAACTGAACTTAAGGTAGTGATCCTTACCAGGTCCTTGTCTGGATTCTCTCACCTGTTTTCTGTAATTGTTTCCTTTGTTTCCAGGCTGGGATTATTTTTCTTTTAGGCCATGTGATTTGAAAGGGGAATTCCCATGATGAGGCCATCCAACCCAAGAAAAATGGTGTTGTAGGTTGTGATCACTTTTCTCTGGCCACTGATGCTGAGTATAGGAGTAAGCCAGACATAGCCTTCAGACACAAGGTCACCAGTTGGGGCTTCATTTTGCTGGGGATGATGATGCAAATGTGGATTCTTCAATCTGGTATAGGTAGCTGGTTCCCCAGCTCGAGGGCTCCTGGCTACACTGGGGTGACACAGTGGTGGCCGTGTTGGCACATCAGTGGCACTGTCTGGAGTGCAAAGTGGGAGTTGGTTGTTCTCTGGTAGACCTAACAGTGAAATCAAGACTTGTAAAAACCCCTCTTCATAATTCCTGCACTAAGGAAAGGACTAGGACCCTGCCTTCAAATCAGGCTACTTGCTCTCCAGTGCCCATCACCCACAATGCTTAGGGAAATTGGCTTGCCAAGTTCAAGTGAGTCTGCCCACTAAAAATCAGAAAACATTTTTGAATCCTATTATGGGCTGAAGGAAGATCTTACTAAGACAAATTACAGGGAATAGAACCTAAGAAGTAATCAGTGGTGCTGGTGACAGAGAGTGAAAATGTAAGATCATTCCAAAAATAAAGGAAGAAAATACATGAAGGAGTACTGGTAAAAATTTTACTTCATAAATTTTGTGATGCTAGGAAGGGAAGGAGATGAAAGAGGTAGGATATGTAGCCAGTTTAAAAATAAACTGGTTGTTAGGAATGCAATTAAACAGCATGCTCAACAAACTTCATAGAACTGGTGTCTTTCAACTTCATTTATCCCTCAGGTGGAAGATGCTTCTACAGTAGCTTAGTGACCAAGACAGAAGGAACCACAGAAGTCTTAGTCTCTGACCTTGTTAAAGGATAGCAGTGCATAGATGTTTTCTGCTGGATAACAGATACATGAGTCATGGCAATGCAGTGAATATTTGGTGATCTGCTTAAATCTGCTGCTTTACTCTGAAGGTTTTTCCTGTTGGTGAAATCACAGCATCTGCCATACATGTTGGCTGGCTTAAACACCTGCCCCCCTGCCCTTTCATTTCTTAAAAAAGAGGCTATACAGAGAAGATGGGAATGAGACTTTCCAGCACTATGATGCTATTTGCTATTCACTATGCATTGTTCCTCTAATCATGGTTTATTAACCATGGCATTGACTTTGACAGGTGAATGGAAAAAAGAAGTGTAAAAGTCACTGCCCTTTCTCGCTGTGTAGCTAAATTGTCTGTCTTGGTGCACCACCATCTAGCACCTAGAGCATACAGGATCAACTTGTGTATAGTTTAAGCACCTTCTTGTCTTTATAAAACTTATCTTTATGTTCACTGTTCACAAAAAAAGTAAAATCAGATGGCCAGTGCTGCCCAAATACATTGTCAGTACTTGAGATAATTACTTTAATTCTTTAATTAATGCTTTTTCATATGTAATTTTCCATTAAGGTACTATTTCTTTTTTTTTTTTTTTCAGATTCATAGGTGTGTGTGTATATGGATTATTATAGTTGTCACTGAAACAGAATGGATGCTGGTATTTTTTAATTTTTTTTTTAAAATCCTGAATGTAAGGCTTTTCATCCAAATTAATCCTTTTTGTATTGAAGGGAAACTATTGAATTGACAATCACCAAGAAAATGTTCAAATCTTGGGTGTGTACTGTTAGTCATTTTAATTCAAAGGTTCAGTGATAAGAGTTCTTAAAGAATTTTTGATCTATCCGTTTCATTATCTTTGTTCATTGTAGTTGTTTCAAAAATTTTCAAATACGATTTTTAGTGGCTAATTTAAGTCATTGGCCCATTTCTGTGAAATATCATGCCTAAGAATAACATTTTTAAGTATTAAATGTTTCTTTGCATAACCTGTCATCCCTTGAGAAGTCCAGTGTAGTTTGATGGTTAGCTGATAATGAAAGGTAAACTAACTCAGGTTCTCTTGCTGATACTGAGAACTTGAATTTCCATCACAAGTATTACAGAGGAGTATTTAAGCTGAAGTACTCTTTTGTTCACAGTAATACAACTCTACTACTTAATATGTATCTTCTATGATATATTTTATGGAATCCTATTTTTTCTTTTTAGAGCAGGACTTGAAATTAGGAACTGAAGTCACTTATAAGAACTCTTGAAGCAATCGTTCTGACTTCTTGAAGGCTACTCAGAAGTTTTTCAAAGTTCACCAAAACATACTTAAATGTTAGTGATCTGTATGCTTTCATTGCAGGGTGGGAACAAAGAGACAGAATAGAAATTGCACTTGTTTTATTTGCTGCAGGATCTAATTGTCTGTATAACTTAATTTTTGTTCTCCTATTATTTTCCTGCAAGCTGGTGTTTCACAGTCCTATTGTCAGTATAGCTCCAACAGGCACTGCTGAAGAATTTTTTAATTGCTTATGGAGCTAGTTTTTCCTTTGTGTTTCCAGGATGACATTTACTTGTCATTATTGACATTTACTTGTTATTATGAGCATGAGGAGCTCATAATCTAAGGGATATTTTATAGCAAGCATTTGACAGAGGTTTAGGTTGGAACACTGGTACTATAAGTGCTGGAACAAGGAGTCAGAAGCTAGTGTTAAACCACCGTGGCCAGTTAGATTGTGACCCATCAAAACTTCTTAGTAAGGTGCCCCCAGGTATTGTCCAAGCCTCTGTACCCTTGTCTTTGCAACAACCATTGCTTCATGTATTTCTGCATGTGGATTGATTTTTGGAAAGGGAGAAAGAAAAGGTGGTTATGGCATGTGTGGTGATCAAAATAGTATCATCTCTTGAACTGTGATGCCTGTAAGTGAAGTCTCTAGAGTGTTTGGTGGTGGTTTGAAGGGAGTTCTTGCTTCAGATGTGAATGACATGAAAGTGTGTTAGCACTTGGTGAAAAAGCTTTCCTGAATCTTAGCTGACTTCCATTTAGGAAACTCATGTGCTTAGAAATGTTGACTGTTTTCTCAGTGCTACCTTCTACTGAGGTAGGTACAGGTAGTTCTAGCAGCAACCACTTGTTTTGTGGCTGTGTGCTCTGGAGTAAAAACAGGATGGAAGCAGTCAGAGTTTGCCATCCCATTGCCCTGTTTCTAAGTCCAGTATTGCAAAAACATTATTTTTTGTATGTTGGGACTGGCTGCTTTCAAATATGAAATTATTTAATCACTGAATTGTACTCCAGATTGAGAAAGCTGTGTATAGTATTTCTTCAGCCATTTAGCAGTGACTTCAAAACAGCAGTGTTTATTTGTTGGATACTGGTCTTTGCAAAGTCATGTCAAGGATCCTCCTGTGTCTGTAGCAGCACCGTGGACTTGTTATTGTGCCTGGGTATTATAGAGATTATCACAAAAAGCATTAAAAAATGCATTGCCTGAGATTTCCGCAATAGCATTGATTCTTGTATTTTTAGTCTGCTAGGGAGAGAGAGTGGAAGAGCAGTGTGTAAGATCGGAATTAGACATAGATTATCTGCCTAATATGGTTCTTGTTAGCACAAATAATATGAATACCATTTGAAGAACAAACGGATTATAAAAAAAGAAATGAAAACATCCAGATCCTGAGCATTTGGAATGCATGACACTGATGTATTTGTGTAACCTTTTCATGAAGAGCCATGCTGAAGTCAAAGAGGGGATTTTGATTTCCTTCATTAAAAGCTTATTAAATGAAGAAATAGGACAGTCGTTGTTTTGCTTCAATAGTTGGGGGTCACAGAGGCGGGCCTGGTCTCCTCGGGATATTAATGCCTGCTTTCAGCTGGGGGAAATGAGCCATCACTTGAGTTAGCTGCAGCTTTATGTGCTCGTCACTAGGGATCCCCATATGTCCTGGGATCTGCGGCAGTCGGAAATGGCAGAGCTCGGCAGCGGGGAGCAGAGGGCTCTCATTGCTATTCATAACAGGTATCTCGGCTCAATCTGCCCAGAGCAAGTCTGTTTAATGTTGATCAGCTGTCCATCTGATAAACCGAATTGATATGGACATTTCCTCCAAGGGCTGCCCTGACAATGACAGCAGGAGCATCGGGATGTCTTGTTAGTCTTTTTCCCCGAGCTTGAAAATTTATTAACCCTTTGTTAGAGCCGAGCCAAGCATGATTACAATACTGCAACTGTGTTGTATGAGTTTCTCCCTCACCTCTTTGAAAAGCAGCCTCCTCCTTGAGATTTACTGTCTACATGGAGAATGACTAGCTGTTTGGTTTTTGAATTGTTTTTCTCTGCGTGGAGCCAACAATATGTGAATTATAAAGGAAGCTTTTAAAACAGCTTAGTTTTTATGTGCATGGCCAAATACATCAGGAACCTCTCTTTATTCTCTCCCTCCAGCTCATCTGCCTTTTGTGTGCCTGCCCAGCCGTGTGATTCTCCCAGCTCTTCCCTCTTGCTAATTGGCACTGACCACTGCCCTGAAACGGTTGCTGCTGAGGCTCTTTGCAGCTCATATATTGGGGGCACAAGGTTTCTTTCGATTAATATGGTTTGGGGCACTTGGAACACATCTGCACTGTCTAGAGGAAACAGAATTAATTTGCTCAGCACTCTCTTAGGCAGAATCTGACCTGAGCATGTACCAGCAGGTATATTTGTATGTGAAGGTATGGAGCAGTTTGGTTACTCAATGAATCAGTGCTTGGCCACTTCTAGATAAACACAGAAAACATAACACACCTTTGTACTCTAACTTTAAGGCCTTTAGTCATCTGTGTAGTTGAGGACACAGTCTCTATGGAACGGCCTCTGTGGCAAGCCTTTCATAGGGATTTGTAACCCCTAAACCCAGAATGTAGCACACCATGTATTGGAATAAGAAGTGATTTGTAAACCTATCCAATAAAATTGGCCCCTTTGCTAGACAGTCACCTTTGCTGCTTCTGACTAAAACAACCATTGAAATACCATTACTACACAGTTCTAAAATGTTCAGCTGTTTTTCCTCTCCTGCCTGAGCCCTTCTCCTGGTAGTATTGAACTGCAAGGTATCCTGTTCTTAATTTAACTCTAATTTGAGCAGTCATTGACTGCAGCATTCTTAGGGTGTTTGGATTGGCTTGCTCAGGACTCCCCTGCTGATACGTCCTTTGTTTCTTTCCATCAGTACTTTCTGCTTGGCATGTTCTTCATGTCAGTGTCCCTCAAGTGTCTGGTAGACAAAACAAAAAAAAGAAAGCACCACGAGGACTATATTGATTATTTTGCTTTATTTTGTGAAAGAATTCAAACAAAAGATAGCATTCCTCCAGTGAACCTGTGGTACCTGTGGCTTGCCTGGAACTACTTAGTGACAGTTCTCTGCGTTTAACACCTCCTGGTTGTGGCTTCTAGAAGTACATACAAGAGCTACACGAAAATAAAATACCTGTTTAGCACATGTGGTTGTTTGCTTATTTTCACTAAGAATCTCTGTTCTAGTCATAGCATCATGCATAACTGTCCTTTTTGTGTCTTTCAGTCAAAGAAGTCTGGCTGAGATTACGGAACTGATCCATACTGCCTTCCTGGTGCATCGTGGCATAGTAAACATTGGTGAGCTCAAGTCCTGCGATGGCCCACTGAAGGATATGCAGTTTGGGAATAAAATGGCTGTTTTGAGTGGAGATTTTCTTCTAGCAAATGCTTGCACAAGCCTTGCACAGTTGCAGAATACCAAGGTAAAAAGAAAAAAATTTTTCTACTGCCAAAGCAAGTAATTATTAGTGAGTCTTTTGAAAGAGAGGCCCTCTAAAAAAGTCAGCAGTTATGTATGTATATATGTAGCATCATTTTAAAATCAACGTACTTAATGTTATAGCTGTAAATTTGACAGGCTGCTCCTGCTGCTGTGAACATTTACCACTCTCCTATAGAATTACTGTGGTGAGGTCTTCAGTATACATTCTGAAGCACTGTAGTAATGGATGGCTGGTTAATTTGGTGAATTTAAGGTATATGTAGTCATATCTTCATGACGTATTAGGCTACACCACCTCTGGCAAACTGCCAGCTGAAGACATGTTTGGTCTGTTATTTTATTTTGTGCTTTGTCAAACGTTTGCTGTCCTAGATAATTTTGGGGGGAAAAGACTTTACTGCTTTGTCTCAGGTGACTTTTGCTCTTAATAAAGTTACTTTGTTAGGGATTTGGATGCCTGCGAATATTGGATTGCCCTATTAACTTGGATGTACGGCATCTAAACGGCAGCTGCAACCCAACTGCTCAACCAAACTGCTTGAAACTTTACAGGGAGTTGTCTTTAATGAGAAACAAATTGTATATGTGTATTACCTTAGAAAATGAGACTGGAGACATTGAGATCATCTCTCTAGTTAGTTCTTTTTGGCAGATAGGATCAGCTACATAAAATCATTCTTGACCTGCATTTACCTAGCTTGTTCTTAAAACCTCCCATGATGGAGAGAGATTCTTGGACATCCCTGTGCCAGCCTAGTGTAGCACCTAATTGCATGTATGGCTGAAGAGCTAAGTGCCATTTTGATGGAAACAGGAAACAGTACTTTTTGCAGAGGTGCTTTTCATACATTTGAAGATTGCTGCCATGTCATAATGTAAAATAAATGTTTGTCGTGTGCAATTGTCAATAATCAGCATAGTTGTAATTGTGAGCCTAGGTCTATTTTTTTAGATTCTCATGCTAAATCTCATTGTGATAGTTGTGTATTTCTGTACTCCTTTGATCATGAGTATGACAGTTTCTCTCAGAAGTGGTGTCATTTTCTAACACAGAGCAGAGATTCAAGAGAAGAGACAGAAAATTAAATGTCAATCTACTGGAATAGTGGGTTAAGCCATTATGGTGCTAACTTGTAGTAAGAATTAAAAACAAAATTTACATAGTGCATACCATAACCAAAATGGGGTGTAATTGATTTTACTAATTATTATTGATTTGTATCAGTTCATTTTTTTTTAGTACCTTGTAGACTTCTCAAGACAGACCAAAGGATTTAACCCTACATCAATTTTCTGTTTCAACATAAGAGGAAACTTTTATAAAACATAGCAACTATTACTTTGCATTTAGTGCATCATTAAGTATTGCAGCAGGAATGTATAATCCCTGAAGACTTGCCAGGAAAAAAGCCTACAGTGAAATGAAGCACAAGTGCAAAGAAATACTTTTTTTTTTTAAAGCAATCATTATACTGCATGTTGGAAAATTCTGCCAAAACATTTTAGCACTTTTTTTCATTTTTCTGACATCTGAATACTTTCATAGCTTCTACATACGATAAGTGGGATGCCATTATGGAAACTGATTGACTTAGTAAATTATTCTTTTTCATACATCTAACCCTACTAGCAAAGTTAGAAAAATTGAAGTACAAGCTATAGAAATCTCTTGACAGGTGCAATGATTTAAACATACTGTATTTATTCTTTTGTAAATGATGAATTTTCAAATCTGGCATCTGTTTTTTAGCAGTGTGAAATAACTGTGACTTTTTTCCTTCATAATGTTTTGTGTTCTTTGATGTAAAAAGTAAAAATCACAGTACTGCTTTTTTTGCTGGCATTTAGCAAATTGGCTAATGAAATGAGCAGCATTTTGTCATACATGGTACTGACCATGGTAGCTATAACCTCCAAAGACATGCATAGCTGTTGTACAGACCAGAATTTAAATTAAGGGGGGTTTTAACATTAACTGAACTCACTGCTACCAAGATAATTTTATTGTGCTGTTAAATTCTTGTCTGAGCTTGTGTATGATGCATTTATCTCTGTGCTTCTCTCGGGGCTGACAATTAGACGTGAAATTCTGTAGTCATAATGAAATGCAGAGCTATTTTATAATTGCCAAGGGTAAAATTAGCAAAGTCAATTATTTTCCCTTAGGCTTTTCCCTGTAGATATTAAAAGGCTGCAAGGTAATTGCCTTAGGTAACACTTTGATTTTTAAATAACATTAAATATAGGAATTGTTGTTAATTCATAGTAATTTTCCTCTTCTTGCTACTGTTGTAGAATATAACTGTAATGATGCTAACAAGAATCAAGGTTCAGGGTTCGTGGGTTTGGGGTTTTTCTTTAAACTAGTGCTCATACCTCTCATAAATTTGCTAAAGTTATGCCAAAGAAGGTTTTGGGGTGGTTTTTGGGTTTTATGGTTTTTCATATCTGTGGTACAAGGACTCTAGATTTCTTGAAATGTCAGTTGGGAAGCCTCCTGTAAGATAAACTCTGCTGTTGTGCTATTACAAAATCATCTCAATTTTGTGTTTTGAACATAACAATTCAGAAGAAAGCATTCTCGTTTTCTGCTTTGTGAAATCATGATACATTAATTTATGAATACAAAGTTGGTATCAGCTGAGGCTTAAAGTACTGAAGGGCTGTTGCATGTGTGTGCTACATTTTTGTAATCATGGCGAAGTTCTACATCTATTCCGTTAATAAAAACTGTTGAAAATGAACACCAATTTCTTCAAAAACCTTTTTGGTGAAAATAATTAGATTGATCAGATCACATGTATTTACAATTCTTTTGTACATTCATGTTAACTTTTTGATCACCTTATATAAACTAATCTTTTGGATGGTGGCTCTGCTTGGCCTGCTGATTGCGGTGATAAATTATATTGTTGATTGAAAATTGTATGGATAAAACCTTACTTCAGAACTGTGTCTTGTAGCAGATTGATTATTGGATTCGAAATCCATGGATTTTAGAGCAGAATTGAACTGGAAGATGAATTGGTTTGGGATCTTTTAGTAGTTTTTATATCAGCAGTGGAATGGTGAACCTTTGACAAGGAAGGTCATGTTTGTTTTTTTCTAGTTAACTAACAATGCAGTAATGTGTGGTAATGTGCAGCTTACTGGATTGGGGTGTGTTTATATGGGATGACAGAGTTATTTTGATAGGTTTTTTCATTCTGAGGTTGCAGTGCTCTGATACTAGGATTGTGATAAGATATATGTAAGATATATGTGGAAGTCATTGTAAACAGGTAGGTGTGGGAGTGATGGAAAAGTAAATTATGCCCACCTAACAAATTAGGGTACCTCCCAGCTATCTTGTGGGATATGTGACCGTAAGCAGTTTTCAATAAATGTTCTAATAAATTATTAAGAAGTGTAAAATTATCTGTTTAATGGTTGGTTCTTTGTTGCCATCTGAAGACATATCTTTAACATTTGTTATCCTGCTTTGCCTAGCCAAGGATATGGGGATGAAACTGCTAAAAGCAAATCTTTTGAATGGAAATCCTTCTTTGGTAGCAAAAAGTGTTTTGTCTTTAATTGTCTTTAAGTGTTCTTTGTCTTTAATTTCTGCTTAAGTAACCTGCACTTCTTATAATATTTTTAGGCTGGCATTTAGATGCAAACATAGCAAAACTAACAAACATTAATTGGCATTTTTTTCACCTGGCAGCTGAATGTGGAATATGGGCATTTTACCATAAGTGATGTGTGGATACTGACCATTATATTATATAATAATGTGCTTCTTCGGGCTTTATAACAAACAAGTTGGAAGAAACGTGTCACAGCATTAAAGCTGGTGCTTCCTGGAGCATCTGAATCATAAGTTGTCTTATGAAACTATAGAAGGAGTGCTTAAAAGACATAATACAAATCAGTTTTAATGCTCTTACACTCTAAAGAGAGTGATGCATAGAACTTCAGAAGGCTGAAATGGTGCATTTTAATACAATGCCTAGAAAATTATAAAATAATTGTAAATGCATTTCTTGCAGCTTCATAAACTGATAAGAAGGCATCCCTTTATATTTAAAGAAAGAAACCCCACAAATCAGCCAAACAACCCAAACAAAACCATCAAAACCCAACACATACAAAACATAACATAAAAGAAGAAGAGGCCTATCCCAAAAACCTGAAGTACATGTAATGGCAGTGTGCTCTGTAGTTCTTACTGAAATATTAAGAGTTGGCTCCATTTTCCTCAGTATAATTCAGTGAGTTCTTGTTGAAATGATTAAACTCTTCACAGAAACACTTCAAAATCTACAGGCTGAATGCTTGGAATTGAATTTAAGGATCTTGTCTGCTAATGCAGAGCTCTGCGAGAAGATCACATTGTAGAGCGTTGGTTTATTAAGCATTATTTGTTTATAAATAAACAGTAGCGCAGATGTAGTACTTATATAGTGCGTCCATTTCTGTATGTTAAGTTTATGTATTCCGAAAGGCATGTGTTTATCAAATAAACCTTTACATAAATATCAATAAGTTACTCATTTAAGTCTTCCTGTGTCTTCCTGTTGCAACAACCTGAAGGTGCACTGCACTTCATATCAGTACTGTTTATCTTGAGCTATGGTTTCTACTCCTGTAGCATCAGTTTTGGTCCTATGGGGAAGGCTCAGTTTGGAACTTAAGCAACTTGGTTCCTTGATATCCAGTGAAGGAGGTGAAGAATATCCTCTTTCTGATATTACTCCAGTTGCTCTTTTGATATAAATTGACATTTTTGAGAATTGACAAACAAGTCAGCTAGAATCCACAGTTTTAATTTTTAAATGTTGTTTAACAAAGGTGGTACTTGTATCAGACTTTTTCTTTCCCTGAATGATGTCAAGGTAAGAACATAAACTTGTGAAAAAACCCATCACAAATCTGCCAAGAAATACCCTTTTTTAATGGAAACTAAATGTTAATAGCTGCCAGTGTAAAGGCAACCATTAGCAGCTACTGACTTGTAATAGATTCAAATTACCGTCCCTCAGAACAGTGTTTTTCATTTTGTTTGAGGTAAGTAGAAGGTCCTTCTTCATAAATGTAGTTGAGATGAGTTATTTTCAGAGCAGTGAAAGTTGTTTTGAAAGAGAGATTCTTTATTTTCTCTGGTGGAAGAGTTTAATCATAAATATCTGTTAAGTATATATATTTTTATTTTATTTTACATAAAATAAACAAAGACCTTTATAATCTGAATTTTCTTACTGGAATTCAGTAGCTGTATTGATCAGAGAAGGCAAGATGAAAAAATCTTGGAGAAATGGTGAGAACGAGAAGTAATGTGTTTGCTCCCAGTTACACATTCATATAGAAGACTGAAGCTGGTGATAAAACAATTTTCGAATCTTTTATATATTTTTAATTGTTTTAACTCTTTGCCTGTGCCCACATATTGACTTTCTTTTTCTTCCCTGATACAAACTGCTGTTAGAGATGAGTATCTTTAAAATTATCAGTTTACAGAGAAGCTAGACAGGAATTTGGTAAGAAGCAGAGATCAGATTAGATTAAGAGACACAGTTTATAAAGTTTGATAATGAAATTGTCCTCTGAGAGAAATAAAAAAAGAAGAAAAACAACCTTCAAGTTTTTTTCTAGAGAGCTGAATAAAGAGCTTTTTGAAGCACTTTATCATGTCTGTCTTGCTGTACCTTCCCCTGAGGCAGTGTTTGATGATGATGTACTGGACAAGGTAGGGACTAGGATAGTATCTATATGGCTGAGTAGTTTTATTTTAATTTAGTATTTTAGAGTGCCACAGCAATGTGTCTCAAAACCAGACACTACTGAAAAATATAGATAAGTTTAAAGAGCTCCCAACTGATTTATGGAAAAGAACATTTAAGGAACATTGCTTTGTCTGGATACCGGGGGAGAAGAAAAACGAAGGAAGAAGTCTAATGTGAGATGACACAGGGCAACATAGCTACCATGATTGAATTATTACATAATAAAGCTCTTCTTTGGGCAACCCTAAGTAAGCAGTTGTATCTCAATTCCTTAAGATATATATAATGAATATTTTCATACAGGTTGGGAAAGCTTTTATTGGAGAATGCAAACACACTCTAAGTACTGAGAAATACATAGTAATTAATAATTATGTATGAATCATAATGAAGAAAAGTGTTATTTGTTTAAATATTATTTTTAGACTGCACCAAAATGTACCAATTACATACCCTTTGAGAGGTGAATTTATATTTCATTTACTGTAAAGTAAAACATAAAAGATGTTGTAATTGAAACAAAATTTATGTTCATTTAATGTACATATATTGCTTTTTCTTCCCCATGTTCTGAAACACTGGATTTTTAATAAGATTTCTTTGCTAAAGTTTTATTGACAATCCTGTGAAATTTCTTTGGTAGCAAAATGGCAATTTTTGTAATAGTTGATAAAAGTATTGAAGCATTGGGGGAAAAAATCTTGTATGTTAGAGATTAAAGGTTAAAATCTATTGGAGTCAGTACCTGGTAATCAAATTTTTCTCACACTGCTGCTGTAAAACTTTTGTCCAGCTTTTCTGCTGTCATTAGAGGCAACAGCTTTTATGATATTGATGATGATAAAATTGTAGAATGATGCTAGTGAGTCTCCTAATCACTGCATTGTTCTCTACCCATTGTCTCTTTTGATGCTTGCATCTGTGGAACAGCTTCTTAGCAAGTGCATCTTTTGCCATTGTTCTCAAGAAGTAGCCCCTAAAATAACACCTGAGCAAATGAAGCATTCATTTTTCTGAATATTTCATGAAGTTTTTTCTGTTTCACTTTTGCTATGTATAACTGGTAATATAATTGAATATTTGCAGAATTTGATTACCTTAATAGCTGTGGTTATGTATTTGAAAACTAATCTTTTAGAGAAGTTAAATTAGAGGATTAGGTGACAGAGCTTATTAACTTATTAATTTAATTGAAATTCTAAAAATTAGACTTAATCTGTAATTGTGATAATATGTTAGAAACAGTCTCCTTTTAGATCAGTAGGAGTTCTGTTGCATTGCAATGAATGTCAGTTTTGAGATTAAAACTGCTTAACTCTGCATTAATTCCTAATCGGTGTATTCCTCAAATAGGTTTATCCTTTACCTCAGTAGCCTTTTGCACCTGTACTGGTTTTTAAAGCTAATGCTTATGTTAAGCTTTCCCAAAGTTAGACTCCGCTGGGGTTAGTATATGTCTGTATGGAAAGAGTATCTTTTTCTGTGATTCTTGGCCATGGCACTACTGGAAAATTTTATGTTTAGATTTCAGTCTGTTTTCTGTCCTCCCACTTCTGCATGAAAAAATAGTTTAAAAAAAAAAGAGTGATTTCTGCCACTTCCCTCATGAACGTGTATGACTTATAAACAGTGCCTTGTAGCAGAATGTTTGCTGCAGAACATGGAAAGACTGAAACTGAGACTGATAGCAGAATGTGTAGTCATAGGTATCATTGTATCTTCAAGACCAAAAGATACACTGCAAGAATATTTTTAAAGCATCAAGGCATGGTGCTGTTGAGAACAGAATTGTGAGTGTTTGAGGTTCTGTCTCAATGCCATGTTCACCAAACAACTAACAGTCTCAGGAAAAAGCTTTCCACTCCAGTTCTGATGAATTTTCAGTGGCCTACCAAAGATCGTTATACAAATTCGCACAGATTTGTATATTTAATATTCTTGTCTCTGAATCACATCACTAACAATTTCCTCAATCTACATCTGAATTTGCCTTCCCTGTAGCAATCAGACACGTCTTTGTGCTTCTCTGGTCAGCCCAGCAGACCAAAGTCGATGTTTACTGCTTGAGTACTTGAACCAAATACCTGTCATTATTCCAGGTAAATATTGTCTTCCTTGGAAGTGAACTGCACAGCTGCTTCTAACACCTGGTTTAGTAGGTCTTTTTCTTATAGAACTGCTGTTTGCCTCATAATTAACAGAATGGTCTGGAAAATACTAATATGATCTGTGCATGAAAGGGCTTTTCAGAGATGACTGAGCATCAATGAGGAAAATAAAAACCAAAGATACTGAAGTAAGGCTGAATCTGATGAAAGTGAAAGATCATTTGGCATCTCAAGACAATCGCTATACCTGGCAAATGAGTTCTGGGTAGCTGGGGTCTGTTCCTCTTACTTTTGCTCCCTTGATTTACAGCACTGAAGTGGCAGTTGTCTACTGGTGAACCCAAATACCTTAAGAGTCAAAAATATTTGCAGGCTTTGAGATATATGTATATGCAAATTATATATGTGTACGTATATGTGTGTGTATATATATAAAAAATTAATTTAATTGAATGTTAAAGCCATATTTTGGAGGAAAGGTTCTTTTTTTTTTCTCTTTAAAGTCAAAGCCCCTCATTTTTCACAGGAATTGCCTTTGAAAGATTTAAGACAAACATTAAAAAGTGTCTGTATTTAATATTTCTGTAACTGTTAACAAGACGTATCCCAGATCAATGCCAGAATATGTAGCAAATAGATATTCAAAAGAAAAAAAAATTTATTCTAAGAAATTTAAGTGATGAAAACTTTTGAGTATTTGATGTTTTATTCTGTGTGAAATGCATACGTTGAGAAAGGACTCTCAAGAACCAGCAGTTCTGCTACTTCATTCACCACTAAATTAGAATAGGTATTGGCACTGCCTGCATTTCTTAAACACAGATGTTACCACTTTTTCTTTCACATCCGTGAACAATCATCATGGAGGAATTCATTGCTAAATAGTTTTAGTCCTTAAATTATAAAATGAAAATTAATTTTCAGAGAACAGGTACTTGAAATGAGAGTACTGGTGAAATTTCTTCACCCAAAGCACTGGAAGAGACTGCACAGGGAAATGGTGGAGTCACCATCCATGGAGGTCTTTAAAAGGTGTGTGAATGTGACACTTAGGGACATGGTTTAGTAGTGGACTTGACAGTCCTAGGTTTAGTTTGGGTTTGATGATCTTAAAGGTCTTTTCTAACCTATTGATTCTGTGATTCTAAGGTGATGTCCTCCAGAAGTGATATTTGTAATGTCAACTTCATTCTCTTAATAGCTGAAGCAGTGGAAGATCACAAGTTCCATTTTCTTGGCTTTGTTTGAAGTCTGTTTCTCAAACATAGTAAGATTCCTATTGAGAGTGCATAGTAGGATAAAGAGCAATCAGATCTGTATTGGGTGAAATGCTGTCCCAATATTATCTTAAAGAGGCTTTTTTCACTGAGTGAGTATTTAACATAACATAACTTGCATCTCTGGATGTGTAGCATGTTCAGTTCCCGAGGTAGATTTTCATGACAAGGCAGTTAATACACAGTTTTGCAGGACTGGAGGTTACAGTTGTCAGTATATAGTCAGCTGTCTACCTGGAGTATGGCTTCAAACAACAATACACTTCTAAAAAGTGAAATTATATTTTTGTGATGATTTGGTTGCAATTCAAAGCTGTTAGCAACAGTGGTAAGAATCTAAGATTAGTCTGCATGGCCTTAGTCTCCCAAGAACATAACTATTTCTAATAGGGAAATCTGTTCCTAGTACAGTCGGTAAACTTAACTGTTCCCTAGAAGATTATTTGTCACCAGCTTCTTAGCCCTGATTGTATTATTTCAAAAATGAGAAAAGTTGTTATTGGTGCTGCAGATGTAAAATCAGCTGTGGTCCTCCTGCAGCAGCTGCTGGTGTCAGAGAATGGTTGAGATTGACAGGGGTCTCTGGGAATCATCTAGTCCAAAACCCCTGCTCAAGGAGGGTCAGCTAGAGACAGTTGCCCAGGACTATATCCAGACAGATTTTAAATATATCCAAAAATGGAGACTTTGCAACCCCTTTGGGCAACCTGATCCATTGTTGGATGCCATCACAGTAAACTGTTTTCCTGTATCCAGATTGCATTTCATGTTTTCCTTTGTGCCTCTTGCCTCGTCCTGTCAGCGGGTACTGCTGAGGAGAGTTTGGCTTCCTCTTCTGCATTCTTTCCCATCAGGTGTTTATACCCACTGTACTGTAGGAGAGGCTAAAATAGATATGCCTTGTGAATAGGGCAATAGATTATATATCTTCCCCTCTCTTTTCACTGCTGTAAAATTGTTTCTAAAATGAACCTTCCATGGTAAATTTTTTAGTAAAAGTGCCTTTACATCTGGGGTGGTTTCAGTGCAATAATATAGTAAAATGCATACAATTTTAGAAGTAATATAAATTAGTTAATTGTATTTTTAAACAATGCTGATGTATTTGACTTCTTGTTTTCCAGCAAGAATATTGAATTTCTGGGTAAATTATAACTGCTTGTTAATATTAGTGTTTTGAAGTTCAACAGCATTTCACTTGGAGTCTAGAATCTGATTGCTGCTATCCCTGGTAAAGTTGGTGATTTGTTAGTTTAACAAACATCTGCAGCTTCGTTAAGTTGATTTCATCTGTCAGATGCTAAATGGTCTTACTTCTGATTCACATTTGTTCAGGTATAGACTGTTCAAAATAGTTATTGCTACTTGCAGGTACAATTTGTGTTACTCCATGTAATCCTCAATTAATTTGTGAACATATCCCAGTTTAATGGTTGTCTGCAGCAGCGTGACTGGGAACAGTGTCTTATAACCATGCTGTTCTGTATCACCTATTGATGGGGAGGGGTTTGTATCTACAGAACCCTGTAGTCATGATACCTTCTTTGTTCACTGTTTTGTATAGATGAAAGTTGTAATGAAATTACCCATCCAAAAGGGTCAAGCTGAAGCAATCAGGTATTTCTCTAACCTGGGTCACTCAGCAACAATTGTTGAGTACTTTAGTGCAAGGATCTGCTGCAGTTGATCTGCAAAGGTATTAAGAAAATGTGTAAAGTATCGTGGAGGTAGACAAGGGGAAATGATATTTCTTCTGTTGGTTATATTGTCATTAGGGAAAATGACTGAATTATGCACTAAAAGTCTTTATAATGATGAAATCCAATTCTGTAGATAGTGCTGCATCAGCATAAAAAGGGTAACTTAACACTAGTGAAAATCCCTAAGGCAGACTGACCTTAAGGTAGATATATAACAATATTAGCAATTTTCAAATTGCTGGCTGCTGATTATTTTTTATGTCTTAGAAGCACTTTTTTAACAAGTAATGGGGTTGGATGATGCATTTACACTGTATTGTTATATTGTATTTTGCTACTAATTTATCATTAGCAGAGTGAAGGAAACCATAACTGTGTTTTCCAAGACCACATAAAGCATGCTAGAAAGCAAATTGCTGTCCTTTCTGTGTATTTCAGCTAAGAGAGAACCAGCTTCAGAAAACAGTAAAGCTCAAGAGGATTTCAAATAGTAAATCCAATAGGATTCAATAAACATTAGATTAAAAAAAAACATTCTGAAGGCTTGCACACTTGGTTACCTGTATGACTAATGATGCTTGAGGAGATTACCAGGAAAGAAGATTTAATTTCACTGTTCTTTGAACTCCTTATAGTTTTTGCTTTTTTTTTTTTTTTAAAGGCATTCTTGAACAATTAAAATCCAATTTCAGCTCTTTTCTGAGTTTTGTCTTTAGCTTCCTAGAATTGCAATGTTGCTGTGTCAAATGCAGGAAAATATTTAAGGACTTTCTGTGGAATTTTTAACTGTTGGGGAGTATTCCCCAAATCAGCGCTTTTTTTGGGAGGGAAGTCAAATGCAAGCTGAAGGAATTTTTATCTGTATATTTAATGATTCCTGACTGTCTAATTTTCTTCCTTATTTGTGTGGAGAAGTCCTGCTACGTTTTCTAATCTACATACCAGCAGCAAGGATTAGGGTCTGTCATAGCAGATATGTGAGGAAAGGATATTGTTTCAGCATAAGGATGGAAGGAGTTAATTGTGGTCCTTCTTGGAAGGACTTTGGAAGGAATTTGGCAAAGCTAAGGAAGTTTGTCAAATAGAAATTGTGAGGGATGAGGAGCAAAGATATACCCATTGCTGTGTTCTTCCTAGTGCTATTTCCTGTCTTCCCACAAGAGCTTCATCCTTTCTGTGATGTTCGCCTTGAAAATATCCAATAGGGTCTGGAGAGACACCACTCTGAAATAGAATGCTCTGTGTAATCAATTCCATTTCACCTGCTGAATTTAAAATAAAATGGCCATTCTTTGAATGGAGCTCAGATTCATTCCTTTTTGTAAACTGGAAGGAAAACTGGCCCAAGACCCCAGAAGCAGTGTTATGTTGCAGTAAACTTTAAACAAATTATTTTGAAGACAGTTGAAGGGAGCAAAGTGCATGAGTTGCTGAACTGATGCCACCAATGTCATCTTTTCATCCAGATTGTTTAAAAACCTTGTGAAGGATGAGTGGGGCTCAGAATCCATTCTTTTTACTGTGCTTGATGGTGTCTGAATAGTATAATTTCACTTTAAAGAACATATTCTACCAAAATGTCTTCTATTCTGTGATTTCCCTGCATTCCTTCTAACATAGTTTCATGTTCATTAAAATACACCTCTTTTTCTATAGACAGAGTTAAATCTCCCAGGACAGTCATCTGCAGTCATGAACTGGGCTGCTGTACCTGCAACAGTGAACATATGGCCCTATTCTGTGACATCATGTATGAGGCTTTGTGAATTATGAACCCTGAATTATCTTATAGATAAGTCCTCAGTAAACTACATGAAATTCTGATTTTAGGAAAAGGAAGGAGGACACTCATTAAGTGATTGGTTGGATGTCCTTAGTAACTTTCTGAACTAAGTGAATTATGAACATTTTTATTTAATATTTCAAGTAATATATGGAAATTTTGAGCTTGACTAATTAGACTCAAAGTAGATTTAAAGAGCCTTTGGGGGCTAAAGCTGTGCATTTTTGACAAATAAGTTACTACACCAGAAAAGGGTAAATTAAGTTTCACCAAATTTCTGGTCTTTAAACCTACAGAACTCTTCTGGAACTGAAACACAGCAGTCTTTTGGACTATTTCATATTTGAATGAATTTGAGGGGTCAGAGCATGTGTTCTGCCTTGCTGTGGAATGAGCAATGAAATGGTTGTATCCAGAATTTGCATCATGTTGTACACTTGGTCTGCCTAGATAGCAGGAGAGATTTTAGCTTTAACAATCCGTCTCTTTTCCTTATATTCATCCTAAACTGATGGCCTTTATGTTGACTTTTTAAGAGCCGAAGAGATCACATCCCTACAAAAAGTGTCAAATACCTTCTTAGGAAAGAAAAAAGGAGACAGTGGCAGAACTGTTGCAAAATGTGTTTAAAGACTGAGAAATCACTTGCGTATAAACTTGTCACCTTCAAGTAGTGGGTCATCCCCTGGGCCATACTGAGTCCTGGGGACACTGGCAGAGCAGAAAACAGTGTTTTGGAAGATGCTGATGCAGAGTGGAAAATGAAAAATAGAGTGGAAGTTTGTTTTCTCTCAATGTGATATTGCTGCTGATCATCTTGAGTGAGGAGCCAGGCTTCTCAAAAATGTGTTGAGGACAGGAAAATAGTGGGAAGAGAGGTTATGAATAGGCCACCTTTGGTCTTTTTTGAGTTGCTGCTGTTTTCAAGTACTAATTCTGGAAATCCTTTCTTCTCTTTCCTCATCTCTGAACCTTTTTAAAATGGAGCTCAACTGTCAAATGAGAAACAATTTAGAGCATTTAATTTTTCATCTAACTTTCTTGCTCCTCAGACTTGCATCTCAGAAATGTCAGCACTGGTCAGGCAGAAAGAGCTGCAATGAGAATGAAGGCAACTTGGATATTTTCTGCTCTTACACTGGCATGCTGAGTGATTTTGTGGAAAATCAGTTCACTGTTGCCATTTTCCCCTTATGTAAAACAGTAGGGAATAAATTTAACAGAGGATGTTGATTGCTTTCAAGTTTTCTGATGAAAAGTGCTACATAAGAGCTAGACAATGTGTCATTCCATGAATATTACTGAATCTGTAATAATTTTTCTTCCTCTGTCGTTTTGGGATGCAGAGGAAAATTGCCTGGTTTCCTTGTTTCTCATTTCTTTCCCCAGTGTGCAGAACCTCAGACCACTGATGTTAAGCAAGAGATGCTTTTCATAGATCAGATTAAGGGTTGGTGAGGTAACAGAGCCTCATGCAAGCATCCCACTGTGCTCTTGAAACTGGAATTTCATTCCTGGTAGTGATATGCATGGCCTTACATTTACCTTTAAAGTATTCTTTATATATATATTTGGAAAGAAAGGAGGTAATATTAATACTAAATTCTGAATAACATATAGTGTTCAATATGTCACTAAATGGTGTTTAATATTATAAGGATTCTTCTAAATAGTTGATATGTAATTCTCCTTAGATGTTTTATAAACTCTATGAGGAAGAGGTACAATTGTTCACAAATGTTTTACTAAGCTTGTTTTAAGTCAGTTAAAATTGCCTCTGAGAGTAGGGTTGCACTAAAAAGAGGGAGGAGAGATAGAAAAAAGAAAACAGGGTCCTGCTCAGTCTAGAGTTTCAGGCAAGAGAGGAAAAGGTCTAGTTATCCAGAGCCAGCTGCATTGTTAAAAGTTCATACTATCACTTTGACATTTAGAGTAGGACTCTGTGTCTTTGTAAATTCCTCTTCATATTACCAGTGTAGGTCTCTGAGCTCAGACCATTTCACAAACCATAACATTTTTGAGTGAGTGATTGATCTGTATTATGTGTCCTAGCCATCAGAAGAATCTTGGGATGTTGCTTGTATAAACTGTAATACAATCTGGTCCTGGGCATTTAGTTACAGACTTTCATAGACCTATTGGCGATACTCAGTCCTCCTGGATTTGGGAATAAGGCTTATCTGATACCTTAAAAAAAAGGCCGGGGGGAGGGGGGGGTGAGGGGGTGAGGGTTGTTGTTAAAGAAAAAAAAAAGGCCCCTCATTTTCTCTCTTCCCCACTTAAATAACTCAACACATGTGGTAACACTGTAGGATCATTGTCCTTTCAGTTCCTTCAAAGCTCATATTGCTACAATATTTCTTTGGTGTCTAGTTTCCTAAAGGGCAATGTGATTTTTTTTTTTCAGGTTGTTTTTGTAGGTCTTGCAAATTAACCCATATGCATTTGAAGAAAAAACATGACTTTTAATCAGCACCATTTCTAAAGTTAGCGCTTGCTGTGTGTATATGAATATGTATATGAACCAGTGTTTAAAAAAAGAAAATACAACCTTTCTGCTAGTACTCAAAACTAGCATACAAATGTGTTTTTATTATCAAATAAAGCATGCCTAAATGTTAGAATATCTTTCTGTTAGGGCTTTTATCATTTGAATTCTCGTCTTCAGTTACAAGAATGATAAAAATTGAAACTAAATCTTTTAATTCAATAAGAACTACATTCAATTTTAGGAAGCAAAAAGAGGAATCAGATATAGACTCATATACATAGGAAATTAAATATTCAAGAAATTAAAACTTTGTGAGCAACCAAAGAGGTAGCCTTAAGGTGTGCTTATTTGAAATGCCTGCATTTAATTTGACAATAAATCTGAGTATTTTGTTCCAATTAAGACAGTTCATGTGCATAACTTCAAATTGTACAGTAGTTCCAGGGAGACCATGGACTGCTTGTTTTACATTCTGGATTAAGTTCAGATTTTTAGGCTTCGCTTGAATAAAGTAAAAAGTCTGAACCCTGAAGATAATACAGATTGATAAATCTGATTTAAACATTCCCATGTTGCAGACTCTGAGTGTATGTGGTACAGCTGAGCCTCAGGCCATGCGCTAAATACATCCACAGTGCATTCCCAGGGCACCCGAATACCAAATGATCACGTTTGAAAGGTTACCTTTCTATGGATTCTGACTTTTCTGTATTAGCCATGAAGATTAGAATTTTAACAGCTCCCAAGGAGAGGTATTGTGAAGTATTTATTTGGCAGGAAAAAAACAAAACAAAACAAAGCCCAGATGAGGTACTGTCTCATATTCATGAACTGGGATTTATTAGTTCTGTGAATGTCCTTGTGAGAATACACTCTATAGTTCACACTTTAGGAAAAACAAGTCTTGTTTTTCATTTATATTAACTTAAAACTTTGATAGAAGAGTTACTGTAGTAGAGGTTTTAGCAGAGACAGAGTTATATCACAGAATATATCTCAGTAAATCCTGAAGTCTTTCACAACTAGCTTTCTGCGTGGTTTATCTCTCTGGAAAACTGACAGTAGCTTTGTTAATCAATTTGGTGATAATTAAAGATGTAAGGCTTTTTCTCCTTTTCTTTTGCAGGTTGTGGAACTCATTTCAAGTGCTATTGGTGACTTAGTTCAAGGTATATATTATGAAAACTCAAAATCAGCTGAGGTAAGAATTTCACTACGTTTATGTACCCAAGGCGTTTGGTGATATTAATGCGTGACTACAGTAAATATGATTACTTTCTCACCTGTTTAAAAGGAGGGAGAGGGAGGAAGAGTTGTTAGTCCTAGTGGGTTTCAGCAGTAACATCGTTATGACACCTGTAAGCTCCGATGGAAGTTTCTAGAAATGCTCAAGAAGGAACTGTTTTGTTTTTGTGAGTGCTTAATAAAATACTATCATGTGTCATTACCAGGAGCTCTAGATACATCTTACTACTGGCTTTCCAAATGCTTCCAGAGGTTCCTAGTCAAGGTTCTGTTAGAGGTATTTAGTACAATGTTGTCAACGTTATTAATATCTTCGTGTCAAACCTGTCGTTTCCAAGCCCAAAGAGGTTTACAAAATACTTCTTCCCAAATTTATAACATCTCCTTTCTCCTGAGTTTTGTGCTGGTGTGTTAGAAGTGTAGCACTGTATTCTTTGCCATCAGAAGTCACCATGCATGTATTTCAGAAGTCAGTATGGGCCGCAATAATAGCTGCCAGCATTTCACAACAAATGATCTTGTTTTTCCTCAAGGGTAACTGCAGATATTCTGTGTTAATGTTTGGTAAGAACTGTAGTGAAATTGGTTAAATTAGATTTAGGTATTTTTATCTTTACTAGAATATTTAAGGGAGTTTCTAGAGGTCATTCTTGAAGTGGGCTTGCGTGTTGGAGCAAAAAAGAGGTTTCTTCATTTACTATGACCGTGCCTTAACACGTGCAATAAAATCAGTAATTTAAAGTTGCTATGACGTCTACAGGTTTTATGATAGCAAGTTTTCAGTCACTGATGAGCACTGTGTATATGTGAGTATTGATCTTGAAATCCACTGGGGTACGTAGATTCACTTCTAGTGGCATTGTCTCATGTGCCTTGGAGACCTGAATCTTACGGTTCAGCAGGTGTTGTGTACTGAAATTGCAGCTCTGTTTTATTACTGCTGTGTAGTTGTATGTAGCGAAATTAATACCATAGTAAAACCTGTTCTCAAGGGTTGTTTCTACAGTAAATGCCTGCCCTGATGCCTCTGCTCCAACCAAACCACAGTGGGCAAGTGGAGAGTGTGACTGGATAACAGTGCTGTGTTCTGGGGGGTGCTGCTGCCTTGGACACTCTCTGTCTCTCCTGCTCTGCAGCAGCAAAGACATGTCACCGAAGCTAACCTGGCTGAGGTGTATCCCTCTCATTTTGGTTGAAACCAGTTAGCACAGGAATGATCGCACTGCTGAGCTGAGTGAGAGCCTCCAGCAGGACAGTGCTAATGGCACACTTAGGAGCTGCTTGGGATGTACAGAGAGGACGGCATGCGTGGAGTGTCCTCTGGCACCTCTCAGGAGTGGATCCTGAGTGCAAGTGTAGTGTTTCTGTAGCATTGGGAACTTGGCGGTTATATGTTAAAATAGATGACATATTTGAGAATTTTGCAAAGAGTGGTTAAAATTTTGTTTTCCATATTCCATCAGGTTTCTAAATACAAGTAGATCACAGGTGTATTTAAAAAGCACCCATTTATTTTCTGCCTTTTCTTGTGTAGAAGTAAAGCTCTACATGGTCATGTCAGCAATGAAACTGCATTTTATTGTAACCATGGCCCCTGTATAAATGAGAAATCTTGTGGATTCACTGGGTTTCGTGCCACTGCAGAAGATCTTAATCTTTTCTTTCTTAGTCATTCTTTTTCAATTTCTGTTGCCTTACTGAAGCCCTCCACACGTGTGGATTGCAAGGGGAAGTGTGAGATAAACTAGGCACAGCTGCATGACATTTACCCTGCCCTGGCCAAATTACAAGTAGCAATGACTTATTTTGTTTCAGTGACTATTTCTGTCTAAGGAGAGTTGAAAGTACACTGTACCCTTCCTAAGGGAAACCCAGTTAACTCAAAATACAGTTAGTGTGGTGGTGTAATAGAGACATTTACATGACAGTGTCTGAAGTTTAGTCTATAATGGGTAATGTGTGGCTTCTGATGAGACCTACAACAAGGTGTGGCTTCTACTTAAATTTTTTCTACCTTGGTCCCTGAGAAATTTAGGTCCATGTTGTGCTGAGACATATCCCTGCTTCTCTCCCTGCCCTGTTCTGCCAAGGCAGTGTCTCATTTATGTCCTGAACATCTTTTCAGCAAAGACTGTCAAATGGACTAGGTCAGTTGTTGGTCTGTTTTATTTGTGTCCTTTGTGCATCTTCCCTCCTTCCCTAATTGGAATTTGATTGAAATGAAATTGTGAACTACATTTCCCAGAGGTAAGACAAATGCTTTAATCTGATCTGCAACTAAATCTCAAATGTCAAACTTTTTTTCTATTTAGGAATGGGGCATAGGGATGTTAGTAATGGCATTTTCATTGCTGGGAATGTCTTAAATTTGGAAAAGCAGAAGCATATCTTCCCACCTTGTTTTGTTTTTTTTCCTGAGGCAGGAAAACTGTACTTCATATGTTAAATGTCCTTAATGCAGTTGTTTTAAAGATCTTTAGTACCATAAAATAAACTAACTTAGCACCAAGTTGTTTTGAGCTTTGCTGAATGTCTACCTGAATGTAAAGTTAACCTTTCTTCTCTGAGACCCTAAATTCATGTTTAAAAAAAAAAATGTTTCTGTCTTGTTCATTTGGATGACCCAGTAGGAAAGTTCAAGGAATCATATGACCTAACAAGACTGACCTGATTTACTCCTGAATGCATAGAATGGATATAGTTATTTGACAGCTCCATTACCACTTTTTTTCTTTTTCCTCTGCACAACCACATGCAATCCTACAGCTGTCCCATTTTAGTGCATTCTGTTTGATCATTCTTCATCTTTTCTGCATAGATAAGTCATTAGATCTGTGTGAAATCAGGAAAGAAAAAGCTAATATTTAACTTTTCATCATTATTTGAAGTGAAAATCCAAACTACGAAACGTGGGCTTTGACACAGGCTGAAGGTTAACACTTGTCACTTGTGTTCTAAGTAACAAACAGCTGCTGTGGTTTAAAACATTGCATTAACAATATTAAGCTAATATGTTGGACTATAAGTTGGAGCTGAAAGGGGTGATATAATAAACCATTGCAGCTTTGTGTGCTAAATCCCCTGTCAGACCAAATTCTGTGACTGAAGGATATTTTTCACAGTTCCCATCTGCCTTTGCTACCTTTAGGTCTAATTTGGGAGTAAAAATTTTGCCTTAGTGAGTGCAAAGGTGAAAGTTGTCTAGTCTGGCCTTCAGTTGTGATCATGGTATCTATTTTTAACAGAAAAAAAAACATTGCTCTGAGTCTCTGTTTACAACTTCTAGGAGGCTGAAGGCTTCTAAAATGTTTACTAACTCAGAGAATACTGGCATACTTATAAAACCCCTCTGTTTTAATATTCCAGATCGTTTAACAAATACTGATGGGGGTTACTTAATATTCTTGTCAGTTTGCTGAATTTGGGCAAAAGATACAAGGAAGCTCAGGGTCAAATGGCAGAATCAAGAGGGATTTCAGTGTATTGGTTTTACCTTCTACCTTTTTCAGTGTCTATGCTTTACCTTCCAGAATGTTCTTGCAATATTAAAGCATGAGGGACCTTGAAGGGAAATCACTTGGCTGAGTTTTGGCATTTTTTTCCTTGTCTCCAGAATATCTAGCTGATGATAAATGTGCATTAGCAAAGCTCATTATAGTGTCATAATGGGGCTATTATGTAAGACAGGACCATTCCCAACAAGTTCCACTGCTGGCCAGAAGAGCTGTTACAAATTTTTGATGCAATTGTGTGAAAGTTGTGCAGAACTAATATGTAAAACAAGTTTTAAAAATGAATGTATTAGTAAAAAGTGTTCATTGTATCAAATAGTGAATTAACAGGTATTTCTTTTAGACCGCTGTAGGGTTTTTTAATGAAAATAAATTTATTTTCTGGGCTACATGCCGTGAGCTATACCAATACTTCTTTGATGTTTGGTCCTTGGCCCTGCTTTGAGGAATAATGCTTTGGAATACTGCACATGTCCATCAATTGGACTGCTATGAGTCTGTATTATAATTAAGGGACTTGTTTATAGTTTTACTGTAGGAGGTAAATCAAATATATTTTGAGTCATGTAAACCACCTCTTAGCAGGGCAGCAGAGTCAGAGCTTTCACTTTGTTTAAACAAATGCTTCTGTTGCAAGACAAAAGGAAAGCATAAAATATGGAATTTAAGTAAAGAGCATCTGTAAAAAGAATAGGAAAATGTGTTGGGGGAAAGAAAGCATAGCTAGAAAGAAGGCCAATGTTATTTATTTATTTCTTTTGCTCTTTTAAATACTAAGTTTTTCCAGGGAGATTTAGAAGTAACAGATGTGAAGAGTTGCTTATCTTTATTATAAGTTTACAAACTTTTTTTTTAAAACCATGTGTTGTTTTTTTTACAGTGTCATGATAAAAGTAGTCAGTAGCTTGCTTTATTTACCCATTTGCAGACACCCTTGTTCCTCCAAAAGCAGTGAAGATGGGTATTAATAGACCAATAAAACATGCCTTGTCATGTTCAGCAAGCATGAATACATCTGCTGAAAGCTTATGTGAACCATGTGTGAGATGTTTTGCATGGTCTTGCTGCTGGTAGTAATTCATAGTTGCATTGGATTTTATTTATGTAAAATAGAAGTTCTTGAACTACCAAATTTAAAACTTGAATATGCAATGTAAAATTATTTCTGTGTGTTTCTGTGGATTATTTGCCCATCGAGAACTGAACTAATGTTTGATATAAGTGATTCAGACATTTGGATCATTTTATGCAACAGCAGATGGTTAAGAAAGAGCTGCCATGTTATGGAAATAAATTAAGGGCTCCCTTACAAACTATAGCTGAAGCTTAAAGTCTCTAACTTCTGCTCCTTCTTGGTTTTGCAAATGGGTTTGTGCACTTTTAAGAACGTTTTTCATTCATATTTCCTTAATATGTTTTTGGCTGAATTGCGCGTAAGAATGTTCTTTGGTGTGATAAATCAAACTGAGTTATTGTAAGTGTTGCTTTTAGTACCCTTAGTACTATCGCTACGAGCTACCCTCCCTGATGGTTACGATTGCGTATTTTGTCCCACAATTTAATTTTCTAAAAGTTTTTTGTTTCCTGATATGATTGTTTTAAACACAGTTTAAATTATGGAAGTATCTTAATTTTTAAAAAATCTCAAGTAGACAACTTCTAACACATTGATAACTGACCTTGCTGATAGTAAAATGGGAGCACCCTCAGCTGTTTTTATTTCCCATTGGAAATGATGATCCACAGAGCTGGATTTGGATATTTTCTCTTTACTCTCATGTTGACATTATGCAAACTGTATCTGGAGTTGGCTGTTTTCTTCCAGTGGTGGTGAGGGGTTCAGCTCTCTTTGTCCACCGCCTCCTGCCACCCTGACAACATCAGGGGTGCTTGTTGTCTGCACCCATTTCTTGGTGACACAACTGTGAATGAGGTCACTCCACAGGCATTAGTTAATCAAATGTCTGAGCACTGTCAACTACAACTAGAATTAATTTGAGCTTAGAGAGGTTTTTATATGAAAGCCTTAGGAGTCTTCTGGGCCAGCTAATGTCCTTTTATATACCCACTGCTGACAAAACAATATAAAGCTTACAAAGCAGTGAAAATTTCTCAGAAAGTAAAAAGAGCTGTCATGATGTCAGATTTTATAGCTTTTGCAATCTAGAACTAGTTTGGGTTTTCCCCTGATGTTTTTAAAATAGTGTTTAGATATTGTCCTACATACCCTTGTAAGAACGTAGTGTGGTGGCGGACACTCTATGAACAACATGAGAGTTACACTTGTGGAAAAATGGCATTGTTGGAAAATTTTGCTGAAGAAAGGATGTGTCTGCCTCTGTCTTAAGCAGCAGAGGCTTTAGGGGTATGTGGTCATAAGTTCTGTGATTAAAATCAGCTATATTCTGGCATGCAAGGTCATGTGCTAAAGCACATCCATATGGACATAATGCCTTTTTACAACTGGCTTGTTTCTGTAACCCAGAGATTTACCATACTTATGTTTTTAAGCTTTCAATTCTGTGTCTTTAAATACATGTTCAATTCTTGTGGGTTTTTTGAAGTTAGATGCTCATTTTATGTGCTTGTAGCTTTTACATAATGTTCATGTAGTGGACTGTAACTTTTTCTTCCATCATTTTCAATATTGTTAACAAAATTCAAACTTGTTTAAGAATAAAATTTTGTAACAACTCATAGATTTCATTTTCTTGTATACATTGAGCTGCAATGACTGTAAGCTTCTTCAGTTCCTTCAGCTGATATTGGGTAATGTCTGCATTTCTCTTACTGTTCAAAGGCTCCAGAAAGCAAACATTTTCAACTTATGCATCTTCTTAAAGATTTCTTTAACTTCAAAATTGTTTCAGGATACCTTTCTAGAGTATTTTTTTCTTATTTAGATGTTAAACAAACGATTATAAAAATCACTGCCAATTTTCAATATCACCCAGCGAATTTTAGTAAATACTGTTTTTTCACTGAGCAGATTGGTTGTTAAGGAAAAGATTGTGTTTTGTCTTCCAACAGCTCCTGATTTTAAATTTAAAATAAATTGACCTATATCTGAGTGGAAAAAAAGAGACTTGATATATAGGAAACTAGTTGAATTAAATGCTCATTTTGACATTTTGCCAATCATAGGAATTTGCACATGCTCTGGGCTGAGTTAAGATATTAAAACAAAAATAATGAAACAGAGGAAAGTTTAGGCTTGACTTTGTAAGTTGTCATATGAATAATAGCAAACATGTGGTTTCTCTGTTCTTCACTTTCCTTGTATAACTTAATAGTATGTCTGAAAGCAAAGGCATTTTGATACAGCTCTGTGTTACTTGGCATTGCAGAATTCTCCTACTTTTTCCATTAGTCTCAAATTATCCTCTCCCTTGTAACACAGCACTTCTGGGCGATATCCATAAGGGAGGAAAATTAGAGCTGAACGGATGGATTCTATTTCATTTGTTACTGATTTCATGACAGATAATACCTTGCTAGAAAACTATAGGGTCACACAGAATTACTTCTTGCTCATTTCTAAGTAATTTAATTGACATCACTTTGAGGGAAAAGGTTTGTTATATAAGAGGGGTTTTTATATTACTCTTTTAAAGAATACCTTTTGGCTTACTGTATGTTACAGATTTAGCTGAACTAAGAAATTACAAAATTTTTTACATTTTTGTGCTGTAAATTTTTTTTTCTGTAACTTCTCATTACTGATTTTATTTTTTTTCTAAACAAAACAGCTGTGATCTTTTCTGGTTTGTTTTTTTTTCTTTTCCCTTCTTGGAGAGTACCTAAAGGCATGACAGTATGTGAGACAGATTCAAGTAATGTCTACCTTTGAAGACAAGAGTGAATTAGTGGCCAATTAACACTTTATGAGTCAAAGAAATGGCAACTGAGTTTGGATTTTCGGAGAAAGTATTTGATTTGTGTTAATTAAAGCACTGTGGAAGGTAATCCATATAAATACTTTGGATGCAAAAGATTTTGAGGCAGGTTGAGCATCTCTGACCTTACAGTCAGGGTGGTAAAGTTCAATAGAGACATCACTGAGATGTCTATCAGCCCCTGAGAAAGTTAATCCCTGACACTTCTAAATTGCAACTTTATTTATTTTTCAATAATTTCAGTCATTCTTCACCCTTAATATGGGAGCAGAAGAGGCACAAGTCCTCCATCACAGCCCTTCGTTTTTTCAGTGCCGTCTATAAGGATTTTTAACACCTTTTATAATTAGTTTTTTTCTTGACTACAAAGGAGAAATTTTAGCGACTTCTCAAGTTCGTTTGGGATTGTTGGTTCTTGATAACTGGGAAGGGGGCTGAAGTGCAGGTGTGCTCTGGGAGTTTTGCTTTTTGGGTTTGTTTTGGAGTTTTAGTTGTGCGGCTTTTTTTCTCCCCAGTCCCTCATGAGGGCTATAGTTGGCTGTTAATGTTCACTGTGATGATACAATCATTAAAAAGAGATTTATATGAATCTCTTGACAGCTCCACATACTTTGCACTGTACTTTTTGAGAAGCAAATGAAAATGTTTTTGTTTGAAGCTGCCAGTATATTTATTCTGAAACTTTCCTCTATTCATTCCCGTAAGAATTTATTTGACACCATGGCACCCAGAGTTTTGTTTGTTTTGTTACTCACCACATATTACTCACCTGTGCCACTCACCTGTGCCACACTATAAACTTCTGTGAGCTGACACATGTGCAGTTTTGATGTTTTCATGTTAGCCTTTGTTTCATTTTCAGGAGAACTGTCTCACAGATGATATTGGCATATCTAGGTGGAAGGAGCAGGTTTTCCTGTCACACAGTGCCTTGCTGGCAAAGAGCTGCCAGGCTGCAATGGAGCTCGCAAAGCACAGCGCTGAGATCCAGGACATGGCATTCCAGTATGGGAAGCATATGTCTATGAGTCATAAGGTACACCTTTTCCTTTTGTCCTGGGAGCTTAAATATAGAAAGGCTTGTAAGATGTGTTGCTCGTGCGCTCTGTGATATACTGCATGACTTATGCTGTAGACTTTAGGCAGCAGGTGAGTGTTGAGAGATCTGACTGCTGTATAGTGTGAGGATGTTTGCAGAAACTGCTGGTGTGAGAAGTGCTTGTGAACTGGCAAAATCACACTCCTGGCAACAGAGCTCATTATATTTAAGGCTCTGTTCATATCCCTCTAGCGCATCTTTCTGCAGCAGCTTAAAACTTTATGTTCTCTGTTCCTACATTCTTCCTAAACCCACTGTCCCACTAACAGGAGTTGCAGGAGGAAGCATGTCATAGAATAAGCTGAGTTGGAAGGGACCCACAAAGATCAAGTCCAACTGCAGGCCCTGCACAGGACCATCCCCAAGAGTCACACCATGTGTCTGACAGCATTGTCCAAACACTTCTTGAATTCTGTCAGGTGTGGTGCTGTGACCACTTCCCTGGGGAGCCTGTTCCAGTGCCCAACCACCCTCTGGTTGAAGAACCTTTTCCTGATATCCAGCCTAAACCTCCCCAGCACAACTTCAGGCCATTTCCTCAGGTCCTGTCAGTGGTCACAGAGAGAAGACATCAGTGTCTGCCCCTCTTCCCCTCATGAGGAAGTTGTAGACTGCAGTGCAGTCTCCCCTCAGTCTTCTCCAGGCTGAACGGACCAAGTGACCTCAGCCACTCATACAGCTGCCCCTTATAGCCCTCCTTTGGACACTCTCCAATAGCTTAATGTCTTTTTTATATTGTGATGCCCAAAATTTTCCTCAGGGCTTGAAGTCAGGCTGCCCCAGTGCAGAGCAGAGCAGTACAATCCCTTCCGTTGCCCAGCTGGTGATGCTGTGCCTGATGCCCCCCAGGACATGGTTGGCCCTGCTGGTTGCCAGGGAACTGCTGACTCGTGTTCAATTTGCCATTGACTGGGACCCCCAGGTCCCTTTCCACGGTGCTGCTTTCCAGCCTCTCATTGCCTCATCTGTCCATAACGTGTTGGGTCTTGGCTGCCACCATGCAGAGATCTGTACTATGAGGCTCGTCTGTCTGCAGCAGCATAGGCTGAGGCATATCCCTTCTGAATAACCTGCTGTGGAGAGAACATCCATAGAGGGCAGCTAGAAAATAAGGAGGGAGGTCACTGTATCTGGACAGGAGCAGCCTACAGCTCTGCACAGTAGGATTTCCTTGAGAAGGTCTCTGACCTCCACTAGAAGACTTTCACTCTGCAGCTAGAGTTAGTCCAGAGGAAAACACAGATCTGCTTGTGCTGTATTGCACTTACAAGCTTAGACATAGCTTGAGACAGGCAGACAGACCTCCCATCTGCTTCAGCTGAGTTGATTTATGCAGTTTCTAGTTCCTACAGGAGAAGGAAGTGGTTTTATAAAGCACAATTTTACTGCCACAGAAATGCCACTATATGCTATTACTGGGTACAACTCTACCAGTAAATTACTTCTAGTGCAGTTATGTCCTTAATATTTTGTGTATGCTTTGATATTAATATATTCACCATTGACACGTTGCTGTGTATTAAGGATTGCATAATTTTCATAGAAAGCTCCTACCTATGTAGCATTTACTTTGTCAGAAGGAGGGTCATACTCCATCTGCTTCCTCAGGTACTGAGAAGTAGAATGTAGTACCCTGCACAGATTAAAACCTGATCTTCCCACCAAAGATGGGATCATTCTGTCCTTAATATTTTTTTCTGTTTCTTGCCACTCCACAGTCTCCTACCTGGCTGTGTCCCATGGCTTGCCCAGTTCTGCAAGCTGTCCTTTATCTGTGCCTTTGCAGATTCTCTACATGCTTCCCTTTATCACATCTTTCCACCACTGCAATGCTTTCAACATCTTTCTATCCCTCCCCCAAAGTTGAAAAAGTGCAACCAAAGTATAAATGTCAAAGTGAGAAGTGGTGAATAGATAGAGAATCGGGATATGGATGTCAATTTGATGAGTGGGTGGATAGGTATAGACTGTTCCTGGAAACTGAACAAGTGTGTTCCTCTTTTTCAGCTACATTCGGACCTGCAGCCATTTGTTAAAGAAAGTTCTAGTGACACCATGGCCTTCAGTTTGAATTCTGCTCCTGCAGTCCTTCATCAGGAATTCCTTGGAAGGGAGGCATGGCTTAAACAGATTAGAGAGGTATATTAAAGCACTGTTTAGAATTTCCTGGTTTTGCCATTTGTTCATCTCTTCCTGTCTATACTTTGAATCTGCAAAAAAACTTAGAAGTTAACAAAAGATTTACCTATGCTCTCCAGTGCTTGGTATCTCTCTCATCCACACTTTCAACAAGAGGAAATTTAGGGACCTGACAGTCAAGCTCTGTCAGACTTTTGTATGTCAGTGTAACAAGCAGATTCATTTGTGTGGAGCATATGTCTGTTACTCTGCACTGCTTGTGCAGTCCCATGTCTTAGTGTAAAGCAACTTGCACTGGAAGCTGAAAGTAGAGAACTTCAACCATCTCAGTATTGAAAGGTAGGCGCACATTTCCTTCTGCCAACATGACACTGAGAGTAGTAATTTTCAGTGAAAGGGGGAAGATCTGTGGGATTTGGCTTTCTGGCCACCACAAAGTAGTTTTGAGATCTAGCTGACTGATACCCTTTTTCTTCATTCTCTTATTCAGCCAGTTTTTTCCTCTAGTTGTTACTGAGGAAGACAATAAGAATAAAATAAATACGTGGTAACTAACTGCCATATACCACAGCAGGATTCAGGTCCGTGAATAGCTTCCTGGGTGTTGCTGAAGCACAAATAGATAGCTGTGGAAGACAGCAAGAAGGGAAAGGGGGAGGGTGAAGCACCAAAATGGCCAAAATTAAGCATTCTGTTGAATTCCTGCATCAGTTGGACATGTTTTGTCTGTCTAAACAACAGTGCTGACTGCCATTTGGAAATTCATGCTTGTTTTTATACGGTTTGTTAGAAAGGCTGCTGCCTTCAATAAGAAGCTGGCTCTGTGCAAGCATATTCATTCAAGATGTGCTTGCTGATGGTTCCTTTCCTTGCTTGTTTGAAAGCAGCATGTGTGCCATGGACATGACATGGATGTGGAGTCTAAACCTCTGCCTTGTTCTGTGTTCTAATGTGCCTTCACATACTGCAAGCAAGAGGTATAGTGTCTTCAGCCATTAAATTTTGGGAAGCATATACAGAATCTACAGCCTTACAATGGTATAGAGTTGGGGGATCTTAAAATGAAGCAAACCTATTGTCATTTTGAAATTAGGGACTGGTAGTTTATAAAGCGTGATGAGGAATTTTGGAATTCAACAGTCACAACACAAGGCTCATATGCGAGTTGAATGGAAATAGATTTGGATTATCGCAGTTGGAGAATAATGGCGTTTCCACAGCACAGTGCATAAAAGCTTTGAAACAATTTCCCATCTGCAGAATCTAGAGGAGGCTGCAGGATTCCAGGAGTGCCGTCTGTCTGCTTACTAAATTTTCATTCCAAAAATGGGCATTGTAGAAACAATGAAGCAGTTCTCTGTGAAGGGGGCAGGGGTGACAAGTGACAAGTACTATGCAGAACTATTTGCTATCTACTAGTACTACTGTACTTCATACATTTATTTTTATATATATGTATATATGCTTCATACATGATATTTACTATGCTACCACTACTACCAACTACAATGTGGAACACCTAGTCCAAGAGCCTTTTTTGACTTGTGTTGGTCTAAAAAGGAAAATTATCTTTGATTAACTACAAGCTCTTTGAGGTATCGTCCACAGCCACATTCACTGTGTGACATTCAGTGTAGTCCAAGCACTCAAACCAGAGACTTTCTCACACTGGCAGTGCTCGTAAGGGTACACTCATAAGCCACCCTCTCATGCAATGTCATTTTTATGGTTTTAATAGGTAAAGCACATGCAGTGTGCTCAGTCCCTGTCAGAGGCTTAACCAGTTGAACAAGTCTGATGTAAAAGGTTAAAAAAAATTTTTTTTGTCTGAGATAAGGGTCAGAAAAAGTCAGAGAGCCAAACTACTACTGTGAGGATAAAAAAAAGAAAAAAAAGCAATGGTGCTGTTGTAGTAAAGAAGGCTTATGAGACAGATTGGATGAGGTTGCTGCTGGAGAAGCACAACAGCCATTGACTTGAATGCTTGACAGGAGCAGAGCATGAGAAAATATTCTTGCTGTTGGTAATAAGCACAGAAGGAGGCACACTGAGCACACCACTCCTGGTATTGCTGCGGCTGAAGAGCATCTTCCTCAAACGTCATCAGATTCTTTGCTGCAGTGTGAATCATCTGCATATAGGCAATCACTTGTTAAGTAACGTGTTTCTGGTGTGTTCTAATATACAATATATTTTGAAGAAGCTGTAAGATACAATCAGGTGAGTAAAAGATGGCAAATCAAAGAAAATGGGAATACACAAATGAGGAAGCAGTTATTGGCAGTGGTTTTGCTAATCCCAAATGCTATCAGGCTGTTTTCTTAATATGCATTCCAGAAAAGCTGACTCTTGAGAAGACTAAACAGAGAAGCAAAGGGGTTTTGTGGATCCATCCCCTTTCTCCTTCAGAGGAATCAGTTGTTATCCACTGTTCTCCTTCACGTTCAGTTTGCTTAGTCTCTCATCAGTTTTTTTCTCTGTTTTATTTTTCCTCCCTTACAAAAACGAATTCATTTTCCAAGTCTGGGCCAGCTTGACAACATCTCTTTAAAGCTGTGCTTGCCACATAGTGTTCCTGTTCAGTGCAGGCCTCAGCTCTTCTCCTTATTCCAGTTGGTCTGCTCTTTTGGGCTGATCTCTGAAGTCCCCACAGGTGACATGGAGAGGTAGTGGTCCTAATCTACATCTTTTCAGGAAACACATTCCAGAAGAACTGTCTTCCCTTGTGGAAGCTAGAGAGAAAGAAACAGATGATATTTTTTTCCTCAATGTGCCTGAGAAGAGAACAGCTGAAGTTGGATGAAGTGATAGTGGCACAGCTGGATCTGATCTCAGGGAAGGGCTTTCAGGTTGGCTAAGTGGGAGTGCTCTGGTTCGGTCAGAGCACTGCCAGTGAGTGAGAAAGACATCTTCTCTTCTACATCATTCTGTGACAAAATCCAGGGAGTGGGACTACATATTTGTCTGCATCTGGGTAAGAAGAAATTTAAAATTTTATTAGTATTTATTTCTGAATGTGTTGGGAGGTACAGATTGTATTTGTCTGTCACTTACTCAAAGGATGATGCTGATACTTAAATCCAATTCTAAGTCAAAAGCACCTCTAACCTGAATGTAACAGCTCTGACAGGGTCTGACAGCCCCTTTTGAGAGCTCTAGACTATTGCCTTGTGCAAGTCAGTATAGGTATACAGAGAGTTCTCTTTAAAGAAAATAAATCCTGTTATTGCTGATAGGAAGTATAGTTTATTTCAGAATTTCATGGGAGAGATTAATTAATGCAAACAGCAAGATTTCTTAAGACCAAAACATTTTGGATTCACCAAATGTTTAACTACAAGTCATAATAAAAAAGCCTAAAAATTACACTGAGTGTCTGCAGCTCTCGTCTGAAACAGAACCATGTTGTATAAGCTGGTAACACATTTGGTTGTATTTTAGGGTTTTCTGTATCAGATTCCTAAAGAAAGTAAGTTATGTTTAAAGTAGTAGCTCATTTAATTGCATTCTTTATTCTTGCAACTCTGGTTTGTAGTATGTAGTGTCTGATAAAAAATCTCTTTCTTTTTTTTAGGCACAAGGAAAAGGAAACATTATGGACTATAAGAAGGTTGGTAAATTACAAATCTAATTTTTAGTATTTTAAAAAATATTTTCAAGAATGTTCTTGACAGTTGAGAGAAACTTTCTTATTAAAGGTAGACTAAGTTGTGTGTGTGTATGAAGGGAGGGAGAATGGCCTGTACAATTTCTTGATTTTAAAAAGCTACTAATAGACAGCTGTACTGTAACTATAAAATGCAATTATTTAATAATAGTATTTTAATAATGTATCTAATAATAGTAATTTAATAATGTAGTTACTGAATAATCATTTTTACTGTCATTTCTCCCATTTGCTTTCCCAAATTTGATTTTGAAACCAGGCTTCTGATGGCTTTTGCTGTTTGGTTTTTTTTTTTTCCCTGGAGTCATTTGCAGGTTAGATCCTATCAGTGGTCTCTCTATTGGTAGAGTACACTGCTAATTTTTTTTAATCTCACCTTAGTTCCATGCCATCTATTAAAAAATATACACATACATGTTTTACGATAATTTGGTTTCTTCCAGTTCCCATAACAACTTTTAGCTTTACAGCACTGTATTTGCTACTTCTCTATAATAAAGGCAGACCTGAACTAAGTGGCTTAGCTACTGGAAGTAGCTGGGACACCTTAAAACTCTTAAAGGGCTGCAGGAGATGGCAGACAAGGTTCCCCTGGTTAAATATTCAAACACAGCACGCTTGTGAGGGAGAGAGAAGTCCCCATGGTGTCCCCAGCTCACTGAGCATGAGCCTGACTTGTTCTGAGTCTTAAGTACATCATGAAATCCGGTCAGTTATCTCCAGCATCAGTGGGAAATAATATATAAATTACTGAGCCACAAGCACGATTGAGAATTGCTTCTTGAAGTGGGACCTGAAGAGTGTTGCAGCTCTGACTGATTGCTGCTCATACAGAAGGCTAACACACAAGTGTGGGTCAGGTGATTATAATTATTCTGTATCAAGGAAAAATTGCAAATTGGATTATTAAAAAACCTCTCTACCCTTCCCTCCTCTTAGAACATAAGAAGGATCTCAACCTTACTTTGCTATTTAAAACCATTATGTTTTTAGGGTTTTTTCTCTACAACAGCCACAGTTGTATCAGTTTGCTTTCTTCTGAATCACCACTGAGAGCACTAAATTTATTCTTCAGATGTGTCTTGGGGACACTCTAGTGAGTGTTTAAGCTAGGCTGCTTACTTTCACAAGTCCAGAATGGTTTTTCTCCTTTTAATTGTTACAATTATGATCCACACAGTGTCATTTCCATACTTGGGGGGGAAAAAAAAGGCAAAGGCAAAAGAAAAGCATTTAGATTTGCTTTACTAAATTAAACATTTGTCAGAGTATTCTGTATTTTAACTGAAATTATTTCATATCTTGGATCCTTCACATGAAATTTAAGAACTTATAGTATGCTTAGGCAACTTGGACACTTGAATAAAAAGAAGAGAGAAAGCCCTTCAGGTTTTGTGTTTTGAGCAATTGACTTCTGCCAGGCAGCACATGATTTTTGCTAGCTTTGGGTAATCGTCTCTTGCACAAGCACATATATGATGCATGTATTATATATTACATTATATATTACACATGTATTGTATATTACATTTCACTAGTAATGATAGTGAAAAAATCGGCATGGTTTTTGTGAGTTCAAACAACAGTCAGCTTTTATGGGTTTTTTTTTGTAGAAGTCAGTTTCAGAAAACTAGGCTATCACATCCCTCTTTTCTATGTTTGTTGGTTTAAAATGGGCATTAGTTATATCCATGCTAAATGAACTCAGGACCCTGTAGCTCTCCTCAGCAGGATAACTTGACCAGCACATGCACACCGCCAATTAGAGGGCATGTTGCACTGTACAAATTAGGTTTTGGGTTTTTTTTTTGCTCTTTGCTGTGTTGTCTTTTCTCTTGCATTTCTAGAGTCAATGCTTTGCACATTGCTCAGTCTTTTCTTCTCAGCATCCCACTCCCTTCTCATCTTTCTATTCAGTTGATGTAATCACTTTAACATTCCTAATCAAATTTGGGGTTTGTTTCACTTTGAGTCTTCAAAGTATCTCCTTTAATTTTGTAAAAGCAAAGATCACCAAAACTAGCTGTAGAACTTCTGAAAATTTCCATTATTTTTCTTCTCTTAGTTTTTATTATGAACTTCCCTGTGCCACTTAATTGAGATAAAAATATTGTTCCTTTAGTTAAGTTCACAAATATATGTATAAAGAGGTGTTAACTGTATAGCCTACTTAAGAAAGTTTTACCTTGCTTGCTGCATTTTCAATTAAAATAATGAAGGTAAATTTGAGAAATTGAGATCCACATATTTAGCATGCCTCCTTAAAAGACAAAAGTCTTACTTCAATTTTGAGACTGCTTAAGAATTTTGAATTGTTCTTTTGATGCATGTTATATTAAAATGGTACCCCTGGTTTTTTTGACTGTCAAAAGAAATCTGCATTGTACCAACAAATTTAGTGAGGTCTCTGACACAAATATAGAAGTGAAATACTTTCTATTAATTTAATTAGGTCTGAGAGTGTCACGTCAATGAGGTCATTATGTTCTGCAAAATTTTTTAGTTTTTTTTCCTCCCAGCTTTGCTCAGTCTTTTTATCAGAAGGATTTTGATATCACAGAAGGATTAAGGTCTGTGTTTCTGAATATATTTTCTCACATTAGTATCAGAGTGTTTCACTCTGTTCTTTCCTATACCACATCCAGACAAATTATTGATCCATCATGGTGGTGTTTGAAAGTCTCTTCCAGAGATGAAGAAATTCTTTAAGCTGTTTTTATGGTGTTTCTCAGATAACAAAAGGGAAGGTACCAATATATGTTAGGGACAAATTTTATGTATGTCATTGAAAGAAACAGCAGCTTTCCTCCTGTCACCGTCATTTTTATGTGGCAAAATTCTCAGACTTCTTAAAATAAAAAAGCTTTTATCCATTTTATATCTACCTTGCATGTGAGATAAGCTGTGTAATTCTCAAACAACAAATTGATATTCTCAATTTCATTGTTACCACTTGATAATACTGATTAAAAACTCACTGCTAAAGTCAAGGCTTTAAATGGTGTTAAATGGTGCTTAGCATTATACAGGCTTGTTAAATGAGTGTAACAAAGGCACAACTAGTAGCAGAAATAAGTAAGCTAGAAATAATCCTTGTTTTCTGGCCAAGGCTCTAGAAAAATTATAACACAATACTAAATAAAGAAATAAATCCTGTATTTTGCAACTAATGACTATGCTATGCAAAGATTTGTTACTCTTCTAAATGCAATATTCAGAAAAGATAAATTAAGTCACGTGAAAGAAGATGTAGCAGATTTTTTTTTAAATTTTTACTGTAGCCCTGTCCATTTGCTCTGCTGTCTGTTGTAGAGACCTTTCATCCAAACCTTTCATCTTGAGAAGTATGGCATAGTGTGGCCTAGTATGCTGTGACATACTTTCTTGGTTTGTATATGAAATATTGTGCACTACATCAGCACCGGGAGGTGAGTTGGTACAGTGCTGGAAGAGCATGAGCCAGGATGGGATGGATTCAGGTGTTCATACACTGCGTGGCACTAAAGTCTTGACTTCCCATATGGTAGGAAGGAGAGAAGAAAAATGGGAAAGGTCACATTTGGTTACAAGGAGGTTTCTCAGTGGTGGCCCGCTGCCATGCCGCTAATAAATAACAGTAGCACAGTGCCATCCAGCTGTGCCAGACAGAGGTGGGGCTGCCCTTCCCCACCGCACTGCTGACTGCCATGGCCAGAGCAGCCATCCTGTGCAGTGCTGGCTGCAGTGCTGCAGCACCAAGGTGTAAGTGACTGTCCTCCCGTGACTTTCTTAACATGCCAGGCAATCGTCATGAGGTGTGGCATGGGACTGTAGGCTGCAGACTGTTCACTCTCCTGCCCCTGAAATGCAGCAAAGAGTTAAAAACAGAGGGTTGTTGTTTGTAGATGCTTATGACCCATGTTGGTGTGGCACGAAGATTTGGCTTGTTTGTTTTGTAGCAACCGCTGCCATTAGATCCTTTTGTTATGTACAATAAAAAACACAGCATAGTCAGTGATTTAATGAAGATGGGGATTTTTAGATGTGTTAGTGATATTACAAAAGCATCTAAAACCATTCAGATGAAGCATTTTTCTTATTTTTTGGAATTAATATCTGAATTATCCAGGTGTACATCCAGTACCAATAATTAGTTGTGTCTTTGTAATCAGTGGGTATTTTCTGACTTCTCTGGGGTGAGAATCCAGCATAACTTTTGTTTCATTAAAGCAAATAATCATCACATGTTTTAACATAAATACCAAGTTGATTGTTTGTGTGTGCTATGATGACAATTAACAATCACTGTTTGCATTAGTGGAATTTAAGAAAATTATGCTTTTCAGTAAAGAGTCTTCACAACTGCCATTGTTTAGATTTAAAAGCCAGTGGGTCTTGTTAAGTTCATTGTGAAAGACATGGAAAGGCATTGGTGTCCCTTCTCAAATAACAAAGAGTCTGTACAATCAATCAGTGTCTCGGGATGGCTTGTAATTTTTTGGCAAAGTGTATTATAAGAGCTGTGTAACAGCAGTGTTCCCTGTAAGCAGGCCATCTCTCCTCTCCTGTTGGGGACACCCCTCTTCACACTTGGTCTCATCCTATATATAGTGTGGGTTTCAGTCTGAAGTAAAAAGAAAGTTTTTCTGTCTGTCAGATGAACAAAGAAAATAAATTCTGCTATACTGATGGAGACTTCTGCAGGGTCTTTGGGCCCTTTGAAGATGTGTTTCTTTACCTTTTGTACAGAAAAAGTTTATAAGAAAATATTGGATAGCTACTCCCCCAGTTTCAGCTGGCATATCATGCTGCATATAGCCGACAAAGATTTTAAAAAAATACATTTAAATCCTATGATGTTATGAAATTATGCAAATAAATGATTGTCCAGGGTTTTTTTTTGAGAATAAAGAGCTCAACCCTATGTCCAGCCACAAGAGTGGATGCTAAAACATTCCAAAGTATTTCTTTAGAAAGCAAAGGAAAAAATTGACAAAATTGATCTACCTATGAAATATGTTGATACTTTTTTTAAGGTGACATTTCAGCAGTCTAAAACACCAGTGCTTTTTGAGTATGCTGTTCTCACAAAAGAGAAAACAAATTTAGAAAAGCCAGTGCAGAACACTGCAGACACTTAGTTATTCAGTCACTCAGCCACAAATCAATTTAAATTTGGGGTTTTGGGGTTTCTTTTTGTTTCAGCAAGTACTGTGCACTTCAGAAAGGTAGAATGTTTTAGCTCACTTCAGGATCAGAGAGAATGCATGATGTTCGAAGATTCCAGTATATAACAAATTATCTGGTTTAGGATTGTCTTTTTAAAACAACATCAAAAAAATCTGAAGTTACTTTTGATGTTTTGCCACTGAAATAATTAATCCTAAATTGGACTGTTGAAAAAAATCAGGAATTTCAGTGCTCTCTTTCTTCCATTGTATATAAAGTCTGTCACAGCCAAAATATACACCACATATTCAGTGAGTCGTCCCACCCCACCCTGCCTCCAATTTGTTGCTCCCTACAGGTAGCATTGTGTGAAAGGAATCTTCTTTCCTTTGGCTCATGAAGCAGAAATGTCTCAGCAGAGAAGATTTGAAATTAGTTGACTTTGTACTTGAACACCTGCTTAGTTTTTGACTCCTTTAGTTCTTCAGTCTCCAAAATCCAGCAGTTCCTAGCTTGCCTCTTTGACCTCTTGCTGCCCTCAGAGCAGCTGTTCTGTCCAACAGCAATCCAGAGCAGTTGGTCTGAAAGGCAAATCCTTCACTTCTGTGGTATGGATGAGACATCCTCTCTTTGCCTTTTTAAAACAAACGGGCTGGGAAACATGGTACTTTGAACCCTATTCTCAGAATCATACAGTAATTGAAGTTGGAAGGGACCTCTGGGGGATATCTGGTCCAGCCTCTCACTCAAATCAGAGCCACTATGGGTTTGCTCAGTTAAGTTTTGAGTATCTGAAGGGCACAGATTGCAAAACAGTGCAGATATGTTGTGGAGGAGATCACATCTCATCTGAGCCTAAACTTGGCTGTGCTATTGCAAGACTATTCTTTAAGCTGAATTTAAATAACCAAAACCCAGTTGGTGATTTTTTCAGAGTCTTGACACTTCTAGAATGAAGTAGGGCTTTAATGCCAATGGTCTGAACAAAAGCTTAAAAGTAAAAATGCAGTATTCCAGCATATCTAGCAGTTCAACTGGAGAAAAGTGGAGCTAAGCAATCTGTGTTTTGACTAGTATTCAGTTTTAATTACTGAATATCATTCCGAAGAAGGTTGTGTGGATTAAATTGTTCCTACAAGTGGAAGTATGCACAAAAATATGCCATATAAGTAGAGACTAAAAGAGCAGGTTCTTATATTTAGAAGAAATTAATGAGGCAGCTTAAATAAAGTTTATAAAGTAACAAAAGCAGTTAATTTTGCTTTTTTGTTCATTTGCTGCAAAAATTAGCTGCTCCTATCCAAATTTTAAAATAATACATTTATGCTGGATACACTGATTTTTTTTCTTCTGTGTCCTTCCTTTGTGAAGTTCATTACATATAATTATTGAAGCTCAAAATTTCAGAGAGTGTCTGAAAACGTAACTGTAATATAACCAATAGTACAACTAAAGTCTTAAATTAGGGGGGTTTTGCATACAGCACGGCTACTGAAGCCTGGTTTCTTATGGAGTTATTTCCTGTATTTCTTTAATAACTATCCCACTACAAAAAGACAAATTTGTACTTCTTTTTTCCCTTTTACAACCCCAGCAGAGATAGAGGTAGCATGCAGTCTGGTTAGTTCAGACTGGTTTGCCTCTGTGTATGCTTATTCCAGTTGACCAGCTGCTTCTTCAAATGGAATATAAAACAGGTAAGTTTTTGAGGGCTATAAATTGTTCATTACATATGATCATCTCCAACTGAAAGGCTGAGGAAGGAGCTTGCCATATAAGCAGGTATTTTCCATTTTGACATTCCTTGAACTTTGCTGGGAAACATTCAACAGTGGATTAGTCTGATTTTTGTGTAGTGATTCCTCTGCCTATAGTTTGACATGAGCTTTGCGATTGTACTGGCTTCAAAGCAGTGCATGTGTCTGAGGGCTCACATAAGACAAGCGTGTAAATGGATTGTGTCCTTGTGTTAGGATTCTCCCCCTTTCCAGACTCTGCTCTTTCAGCTAAGTCATGGTACATATATGTGAGCATATGTATGCTTAAGCCAAGCTCCTCTGGCTTTTGACCAATTTGAAGACTTTCTAGGAGCTATTTTCTTTCCTGTTTACATCCCAATATATACTTGCCATGAGTATTAGAAGGTATGCTAATCCTTTTTAATAAGCTTTAGCAAATCAGCAGAGTTTGCTTCAAGATGTGTGGATTCCACTGTCTCACAAGGCTGTGCCTCAAAGAAGGGGGGAAGGGGCACCTTTGCATGCTGCTAGAGCACCTCATCTCACCTATGCTCACCTTTGCTGCAGAGCCCTGGAAATATGGCTGATTCCCACTCATTAGAAGACATGTTGAATTAGCTATGTGATGCATTTATGCCTTGGGGCAAGTTCCTTTCCAGCACACAGTGCAGGAAGATTCCAGCTGAAGAGGAGAATAAAATTTTTATGAACTGGGACTTGAACGCTCAAGTGCTGTAATATGCTTTCAGCTAATTTCATCTTTAAATACAGATAATGAATCCACTTTCAGATAAGAAGCATCATTCATTCTGTATGAATGCAAGTATGTATAGAAAGTGGGTGACTTACAATTTGGTTGTCCCTAAGATTTTATATATATATATATATATATATGATTTAAACTAGGTAAGTAAGGTCATACTGATGTATTTTTAAAATAATTCTGGCATTGAGCTGTGTATTGATGGAAAACATGACTCAGAAAACCCTGTATAGTTTGTTAGTGTAGGTACCTATATCCAAGACAAGCCGTTTTTTTTTAAAGCTGCTACAGTGATGTAAGACAGTTGTGAAAGCCAGGTGGGGCATGTTAAAGATCATGAAATGCTGTAATGCGTTCGGAATAATCAAATCCCAAAGATCCACCTGGCCTTTGTTTCCAGGCTCTGGCATGAGACATCAGGCTGGAGTTGGTCTGGGAATATCTGTATTTTAGGGTAGAAGACATAAGAGTGTTTCCTGACAGTCTCATGATGCTGTTCAAGAAAAAACAATAATTAAAAAAGCCCTTAATAAGAACTATTTAGAGCTTCTGCTAAGTTCAAGTATGGGGAAGAGAACATGGGGTTTTTTGTCAGTTTTGTTTGTATTATTTGTAGGAAATTTAAGCCATCATTTACCCAAGTTTTTTAGGTACCTAATCTTTCCAGCAACTTGCCCTGAAATGTCAGTTATTCCATGAAAATACTTTCTTTTTCATATGGTGTATCACCAAGCCTTTGTCAATTTCCATAGCCTTACTGATAAGATGGAGTTTGCATGAGTTCAGTATGATAGTTTACCACACTTTACTGACAAAATTTGTCTTTGTCCATTGCGACCACTGCAATCACATGGTCTATAAACAGAAACCCCTACTACAAAGTACAGTCGTTCCACCTGTGTCATCCTATGCTGGTTTCCAAAAGCAGGGCATGGAATGGGTGTTCATAAAATGCAGGTTTTCACTGCAGAAAACAAGAGTGTGAGCAAATGGCTGGTTTGCCAATTCTGCACCAAAGCTCTCAGGCAGTGGCTGAGCTATGAAATGCCCAGATTTTTTTTTTTTTTTTTTAAGTTTAAGTGTGCTGTTTGGAGAGCCAGCATCTTTCAGGTGATGAAGTAACAGGTGGTGTAGTGTAGTTTAAATAATGCACAGTTTTGCTGTAGTGGGGAGCTAAACAGAGCAGTTGAGAGGATTTAAGGGCTTTGTCTGATGGCTTCAGTTTTGCCTTTACCTCAGGAAGAGACAGTGGAAGCCCTGTGCTCCCAGAGATAACTGTGCACTGCTGAAATCCCCCATACACCGATGTGCCTGTGTTTTCCAACAGCTGCAGGAAGCGATCAAGGCTGGCAAAGGTGTGACTTCTGCCATCGACCTCTGCCGCTGCCACGGAAACAGAGCGCTGGCAGCCCTGGAACACTTCCCTCCCTCGGAGGCCAGGGACGCCTTGGCCAACATTGTCTATGCCGTGACCAGGTTTCCCTGACCTGCCACTCCGGGAGGAGCATCTCTCCCTCCACAGGTGGAAGCAACCTGGTGGGGACACCAAAGCTGCCTCACACCTCCGATCACCTCATCCTATCCCAGCAGAGGAAGGTGCACTCGCTGCCGCCGCCACCAGCAAAATTCAGGAGAGGAAAGAAAAAAGGTCACAGACGGTTTTCACTTGTCGTGCCAGAAGCGCACTTGAGGCTGTACCGGTAGAAATAATTAATGAGTCCCGTTTCCGTGACCTCAGCAAATGGACAGGAAATAAGTCGGTATTGATTGGGTACCGGTGGGGACGGCGCCAGGGCGGAGGCCGGTGGTTTTCCTGCCAGAGGGAGGGATAGAGGGAGGGAGGGGTGGATGGAAGGGCGTGAAGATCCAGGTGTCACGACAAACCCGCTCAAACCTGCCCGGAGAGAGTGAGCTGCTGAAGCTGGGAATTAATGTACCCTTATCCAAGGGGAAGGGCAGTTCAGGGGATTAATGGGGGAAAATCCCTCTCTGTCTGTGTGCAGTCATGTCTCCTCACACTGTTTTTATGTATTCAAATGTAAAATTACCCTGTGCCTAATGAGTTTTGTATTTGAGAAACTTGCTGAGAAAATGTGTCAAGCATGGTAAGTAGGAGCTTTAAAATATTTAGTCAAATATTAATTTTGCTCTGTTGAGGGAACTGAATGCCTGGAGTTTATACTGTGCCTATGTAAAATGTTGCTCTGGGTCAAAGAATGAGGTTTTTCCAACTGTTCTGGGGGAGAGAATATCCCTCCCTCAAATCCAGCAGTTTGTTTCAACAGAGTCTTACACAAAAGAATTTCCTATGTTTGTGACACTTGTGTTCATTTAAGCCAAATGAATGTTAATTTGTAAGACTAAACATCAGCCTGTGGCAGAAAGGAAGCAGGAATGCTCCTCTGTGAGTAGTCACCGCACTGAATAAAATGCAGAAAATAGTGAAGTTTTGAACCTCAGTGTGTTGGATTGTCAAGTCCAATTACAGACAGCTTATAAGGTGTATCAGAAGCCTGCAATTTGAGACCGTCTCTGTTTTGTTCATAGGAGATGATTTTTGTGGTTTGCACGCGCGCAATCTGAGAATGCCGTTGACAAGAAGGCTGAGTTTACATAAATGATCTAGATTGAGACTCAGCTACCTTTCTTCCTTCTGTGGTATAATTACAGCCCAATCTGGAGACAGCTAGCACAGCAAACAGATTTCATTACATCCCTCACTCAAACACTAAGTGAAGTTATTTCTGTTAAATTCTTTCCTCCCTCCTTTTCCCCCTGCACTCCTTCCCCATCACACAGCTTGTTTGTCATAGATCAGCATGTTGCATTCCACCAAATTCAAAATATAAATAAAAACTATCCTCTAAAAATATACTGAAAATACATCCCATGTAATGTGTATAATATTCTAAGTACATCCTGCCCACATTATACCATGATATTTTATGTATAATGAGCAACCTTGAGTCACAATCTGTGTTTAGGAGCAGCACCCAGAACTCGGGACACACTTTGTTTTGGAGAATGGTTTCAACACCAGACCCCTTCTTACTTGCACTTTCTCTCTTGCCTGCCCAGGCATTTTCTCTCTTCCCAAGACTCTGGTGCTTCTCCCTGAGTTACTGTTGTTACTGCAGCAGGAAGGCTGGAGACAGAAGAGAAGCACTGAGAAGCATGGTTTATTCCAGGCAGTTATCCATTAAGTTTCCTGAAGTTCTCCTGAAATAAAACGTGCTTGGAAGAAATACCTAAATTCAACCAGAGTCATATTTCAGCTTTCTTTGGCTCATGGTTTTACATATTACATAAAGTAAAAGCCATTCATCATCTTTTCTTTGTCTTACATCTATGTTAATTGGTTTATAATGATTTAGAGCTGCAAAAAGGTTGGGTTGCTGGAGATATTCTGAGTCACCTCACCTCAGTTGTGTGAAAGAAAAACATACTGCAAAACTGTGTACACCTCATTTATTTTTTCACAAGTAAGTACAAGTTTTTATTTGTACTTGTTACCAATAAAGGGGAGTCATTAAAAATTAATTATCTTTTTTTGTGTGTTTATATCACCAGAATGTTCTAATTGCTCTTAAATAATTCAACCTTCATTTTAAAAAACCCAAACAATGTGAATTGTCCCTTATGAATATTATGAAGATATCTTATATTTAAGGTATTTGCCTGTAATTCTTCAGAGATTTTTGTTGTCTTGTTTCCTCCAGGTAAACTATAAGCAGAGTATTGTACCTGTCTGTCAGACTCTGGGTGTTAGTCATTGCTGTGTACTATTATACTCCTCACGCCTCACACAGTTTCTGAGTAATATGTAACCTTAGGGCTGTTCTGGTCTTATTTTTGTCTGCTTGGTTCCTTCTCCCCACCCACCTCTAAAGCAGGTCAGGGAGAGAGAGGCCTGTGGTCTGAGGAAGGCATTCACGCCATTTACTTCAGTCACCCAGCTACTCAACCAGACATTCCTGTTGGCTGCTGCTCTGAACTTATCACCAGTATGGAATTGCTGCACCATTCCATAGATGCACAAAATACAGGACAAGGTCCCAGCTGCTTTTTAAACCAAACTAAAATTAAAAAGTTATCCTGATCTACTGCGTCTTACTTGTGATGGAGTTAATTTTCTCTGTAGTATCCTATACAGTCCCATGTTTTGGATGTGTAACTAAAACAGCATTGCTCACCTGCTGTTCTCAGCAGTGCTTGCACAGTGCCAAGGCTTTCTCTGCTTCTCCCTCCAATACCCAGCGAGGACTTGGTTGTGGGCAAGGGGAAGGAGGGGGCACAGCTGGGACAGCTGACCTGAGCTGACCTCAGAGATTGTTGGTGCCATACAAGATCATGCTCAGCAATAAAAATGGGATGGGGGCTGGGGATATTCCAGGGGTCTGTTTCTTGGGGACTGTCTGGGCATCAGTCAGCTTGATTGGTGGTGATTGCTTTTTCATTGCTTGTTTTTTGTTGTTTCATTTTAATTTTTTTCCCGTTTTATCTATTAAACTGTCTTTAACTCAACCTGCAAATTTTATTACTGTTGCCCTGCACTGGAGTAGAGTGTGGAGACAGTTTCCTATCCATTATATGTTATGGATTTTTACAAGAATCTACTAAAATTGTGTCTTTTATTGGTGGCATCAGTTTCCAACAATATTTTTGACCCTTAGGATTGTAGCTTCAAACTGTTCCAGGAACAGTAGTTCATAAAAAGCTCTTTCTCTTCTGGTCTGAGTCTCCTTGCCACCACTCACGCTCACTGAGCTGAAGCACCAGCAAATACCAAGGGGAAACAGGCTTTTAATCATAAGGCCCTTAGTAGACTACCTCTATACTCTTCAGATCCCCCTCGCCTGCTTGTAAACACTCTTTGAATGATTTTGCATTTACTTTTAGTAAAGGAGAAAGTTATACAAATACAAAAAACTCTTGTTTGCCTGCCTGTGGCCTCACACTGCCTCAGCTGGATAGAGAAGAATGCTGCTTTCTGTTCCTCTGTGCTGGGCGCAGAGGATGGGATGTACCATATCGAGCTTGGCTGGACATGTCTAACCCAAGATGTGCTTCATCTTATTCCAGAAAACACCTCTAAATACAGTCAAAGGACTGTATCCATCCTTTGACTACACAGAACAAAAACCTGCAATACATCCCACTGTGGGGGACAGTGAGTGAGCAACTCTCAGGTGCTTAGCTGCCATGCAACACAATTCTTTTTGGTACCCAGGAGGAGACATGTAGGGCTCAAGATAATAAGATTTTTGACCAGAGTGTGCTAGAAGGAACCACTTAACACCTGTTTAGCTATTGCTGGTCGTGATGTTGGCTTATTCACTCTCAATGCAGGTTTATTTGTTCCCTTACCCATTCAAGAGTGAGCATGACAATTTGAGAGCTTGTTGAAGGCTGGGTTTGTCTTCAGCATTTTGCTGTGCTGTGTAGCCCTTGGTTGTGTTTTCCCTTGGAGAGCTATGATGAAAGCACTGGCTCTGAGCCTAATCTGGTATTTGGGCTTTGCATTGCTGCTGTCCCAGTACTTTGGGAACCATCTCGTGGAGATAATTAACAATTACACCTTTTCTCTCTTTTCCTCTGAGAGACAGTTTGTGGAGGAAACAACGCCACCTTCCCCTTCACCTCCTGCAGGGTAGTTCCTTTCCACTGTTACGATGACTTCAATGTTTTGAACACTCCTGGGTGATCAGAATGCTCACATCAGTGTGTCTCAAGAATCTGTATCCAGCTTTTCCTAGGATTAAATGAGTATTTAGGAATATCACACAGGGATGTGCCCTGCGGCTGTGTGGTCATGGGTGGCAAGGTATCTAGAGCAGTTTTTACCTCTGATGGTACAGGACAAACAAGTGCAGGATCCTGATAAAGTGACAGTACGTCTGAGAAGAGGATGCCCTGGCTGTGCTAAAGGGACACAACTTCTCACACCATGCTGGGCCTGGCCTAAGCCTGCCAAGAGCTGTTCAGAACCCTTAGAAGGCAGAGATGGTCTCTGGGTCTGAAGACACACAAACAAGCACCATGGCTAAGCCAGAGACTACCTCTCAACTCTATCAGTTGCCCCTATAGTTAAGAAGAATGGAGGCAGAAGTCAACTTCCTCAGTCAGGGAGAAAGGTTTTCCCAAGAGGGAGGAGGAGGAGGAATTGGAGAGACAGCCTGCTGTGCAGCAGAACAGTTGCAAGAACAGGAGGGGAAAGATAGAAATCATGAGCAAGCTAGAAATTATCAACTCCTCATCCCTGAGTAAGCTGCAAGATACACACAAAGATTACAGCCATCAACCTGGTGAGCTAATGATCAGCCGGCTGCTGCAGTGCTGGGGTACTGGAGGCAACAGTCAGGAATTAGGGAGCAAGGAAGCCCAGCAACTGGGATCCCTCACAAGGGACTGGGGCATCAACAAAAGGATTGGAAAAGCAGCAAAAAGCAGCAGCTTCTGGAGGCAGCTTGTGTTGAGTGTGAAGGGGAAATATCCCCTTGAGAAAGATTCTGTTTACTATTGAGGCAAGAGTGGACAACCACTGAGAGTAGTATCCAGTATCCAGTGTCTGAGGGCATTAGCAGTGGTGGAAGTGATCTACAGCAGCCTGGACAACAACCAGGCATCTAAAGATCCGGATGAAATCCAGTGCCTCTGGCCCATGCGGTGGAAGTTTGTATGGAGCACACAGTCATCGTATGCCAGCACCTGGGGCTCATGACTTGGCCAGACACCAAGGCCCCAGCTGGGGGTAGACTGACCAGGCTGCTCCAGCAATTCAAAGAGAATCTCTCCCACCCACCCCTCCAGGCTCTGTGTCTCAGCTAGGGAGAGGCTGTCCCAACAGTTCCAGCAATTCAAAGACAACGTGTGTTCCTCCTGCTCCATACCAGCCGTCATCCAGGCTAACACGGGAGCTGTTCTCTGCTCGGGGTGGGGGGTACCATGTGCACATTTGTGTGCCACCCTGGGGTCCATGAGGAGAATATGGGGCAGTGGGATGGCTCAAATGTGGAAGCTGGAGTATGTGAATTGCAAGGAATTTGCTGGCCAAAAAGGGCCCACACAGGAGAATTATCACTCTGGTTGCTATTGAGCAGTCCCCCAGACACTGCAGAAGGATTGATACTGCCTTTGACCCCAGTGAGGAACTTCTGGTTTGCAGAAAAAGGATCAGGTGATGAATACACCATCCAGGAACTGAGGGGCCCTGCCTCTGGCCAGGGGGAGGACAGGGATTACCAGGTTTATTAGAGTACATGGCTTTGATGGCCTGGCACACCTGATCTGTGTTTCTCTTAATGTAACACTCCACATGCTCTACCTTATTGGCTATAAAGAGTACACATGTGGCCCACATTTAACTTAGTGTTGAACTTGATAGAAGTTGCTAAAAGATTAAAAAGCTCTTTTTGGCTTAATGGAAACATTAAGGAAGTATTCTCTGGAGCTGCTGGGGAGTGCTTCTTGCCCCAAGCAGTGCTAAGGATGCCAGACCAGTGTTCTCAGGGGTACACCTGCTGGTGAGATCTCCCCGTGGCTTTTTCTTCTGAGCAGTACTTGAATTTTCATCAGCACAAAAGGCTAACTCAGGCAACTGTGCCATACTGCAGATTTGTCAAGGAAGTGGCTTCTGGGTCAGAGCACGGGCTGTCGCTACTCTTGTCAGCTACTTCAATCTCACAGAAGAGTGAGGCATCAAAATTTTTTTGATTCTTTTTAGTCTTCAAAGACTTTTACCTACACAGTGTCTTACAAAAAATAAAGAGCTAAAGCTTTTCAGTCTCTCAAAGCAGTTCAAAGGAAAATATTTCCAGTTCTGGAAGTCATCTGTTCTGATGGTCTTTGAATTAAATTATCCTTTTTTTTTTTTCACCTTTTGCAAACCAGTCCCTAAAATATATTAATTATTTACATAATTAGCATTCATATGTTTCTCTTTTAAGCTAAGCCTGTTTTTCTAAAGCTAAGAGAAAGCAGCCATTAAGCTGAAATTCTTATAGTATATGTCTTTAAAATAAACAAAAAGATAAAGTGCAGAGCTTGCTGAGTTGTGAAGTGGAGAAGAGGGTGACAAACAAATTGGCATCGACACACCAAAGCCTGGTGCAGTCACCTTTGTCCACCCCTTCATGCACTTGCACTTGTGTGTGACTCTGCCCGCAGCTCTCGGCGTTGCTGCCTATTCCCAGCCCCTGAGAGCAGCCGGAGAATGCTCGGGCTCCCCCCTGTGTAGGAGATTCCTTCTCTGCAGCGCGTGAAGTTGACTTTAATTCATGCCTATTTACAATATGCTTTTGTCAGTGTGCATCTCTTGAGGAAAGGCAACCTTTTTCTCCAAAATAGAAAGCGCAACAAGGTGGTTTACCTACTAAACTGGAAAGCAGCGTTCTACCAACTTCACGTGGTGAAATTGCAAGCCTGTCTACGGGAGAAAAGAGGGATCGGATCATATGAGAACATTCCTCTTGGCTAATAGTGGCAGCCAGGTGTCCCAATGATAACTAAAACAGTAGTTCTCAGGGTTATCTGGTTTTCGAAAAATTTCTATATTAAATTCCATTTGAGGCATATTTTGGTATCATGTGTAGGAGAATGGCAATTTTGCAGCAGCGTTATAAAACATGTTGCTTTGAAATTTTCTTCTTTGCCCTATTCCACTTTGTCTTCCTCCCTTCACCCCTTGTGCCAAATATCAAAGACTGAAAACATTCTGTGTTATTATTAGAACAATGCTCATAATTTTTAGTTTTAAAATGGTACACAAAAGTGAGTATTTTACTTGCAACAAAAACAGTATCTTAAAACTAGACTTTTTAATGCCTCTTAATGCCTCCAGTGAGTACAGCAAATGACTGACCTCAATTGCAAGCTTCAAATTTTAGCAGTTACTAAATGTCAAGTTATAAAAATTAAATGTTACGCAGAAGCAATTAGAAAAATCTAAACCAGGTACCAATAGATTAGATTAAACCCCCCCCCCAAAAAAAAAAAAAAAAAAAA
>VZTX01008027.1:0-19129 GCA_013400915.1 Pardalotus punctatus
CGCGGGGCCGCCCGGTGTTCGGGGCTCGCTCCGGGCCCCTGCGGCCTTGCCCGGCCGCCGGGCGCAGGAAGCGGGTGATGTCAGCGCCTTCCTGCGCCGCCCCCGCCGCCTCCGGGTGACGAGCGGGGATTGTGCAAAGACGGATTTCTTAAGACTCCTTTGGAGCCGTGGTGACCTCGGGAAGGTTTTATTTCCTGACGACCGAAGTGCAAACAGTCTCGTTGCTCTCTGAGCGTAAAACTTTCCGGGCACCTTCCAACTACCGAGTCTCAGCTATTCGGATATATGCAAATCATGACGTTATTAGATTCTTCCTCTTTCCACGCCCAAACAGCTGTTTTTTTTTTTTTCCTGGCGTACTTTCACGACTTTCAATTTTTTTGGGTTTTCGTTCTTTTTTCTTCTTTTCGTTTAGTATTAATCAATCTGGAGCATATTTTCACATTTTTTATAGAAGGAATTTGGGATTTAATGTATGTATTTGACTTGTAGACAGTATTTACAGTGTTGTTAACATTTTGGGCAACTGAATTAGTTACTTAAATAGCTCTTCTAGGTTTTTTTAGATACCATTGAACTTCCTCCCATGCTTAGTTAGTATTCTGGGTCTTAAATCTGTTGAAATTTCCCTTTGGAAGTGGTAGTTTTGTTCATGCGTGTTGCTGTTATCTTTTTTTAGGTGGCTATGGCTACAGGACAGGTGCTATTCCAGCGTTTTTTTTATACCAAGTCTTTTGTGAAGCATTCCATGGAGGTAAGAAGGCATTAGATGACATTTGTAGCCATATTTATCTTCTGATCTCTTTTGGCAAGCTGTCATCTGAGATAGGATCAGTGTTAGGAACTAATGTGGAGATTATGGTTGTAGATCAAAATGATTTTATAAGGCTGTGTTGTAGTGATTTTTGTTAAATATTTTGTATTTCCTTGTTTTACTGCAGTTGTTTGGGGGGTTTTTGTTTTGGTTTTTTTGGTTTTTTTTTGTTTGTTTTGGTTTTCTGTTTTGTTTTTGGTTTGTTTGTTTGTTTGTTTGTGGGGGGTTTTTTTGTTTTGTTTGTTTTTTGGGTTTTTTGTTATCCCTCCTTAAGCTGTTGGAGGAGCTCAGTTCCTGAACTGGAACTGATATATTATATAAAAATATTGTACTTCATGCTTATTTTTCAGCATGTGTCCATGGCCTGTGTCCATCTGGCATCCAAAATTGAGGAAGCCCCCAGACGCATTCGGGATGTGATCAATGTGTTCCATCGCCTCAGACACCTGAGGGAGAAGAAGTAAGCTGAGAACTCAGAATAATCTGAAGTACCTTTGTTGTGTTTTAATTATTACACTCCATGATAGCGTCACTCCCTGTTTCATAAATCAGGGAATGTCTTGAAGGGATCTCAGGAAGTGATTTGTCCCATTTTATTAAATTAATATTTTTGGTGTTACAAATAATGACATCTCTTGTTTTTACACAATCCAGCCTGCATATGAGTCACCTTTCGAGTTAAGATGATCATGTTCTTGTCTTGCAGAAAACCTGTGCCTCTAATATTGGATCAAGAATACGTGAACTTGAAGAATCAAATAATTAAGGCAGAAAGAAGAGTGTTGAAGGAGTTGGGATTTTGTGTTCACGTGAAGCACCCTCATAAGGTTTGTACTGCATAAATTCACTTCATGACCAGTGTTTCATGTTCTCTAATGCTTTGAGGAGGCTGCCTGACTTCATGAAAGCTCTGTGGACTGTACATGATAATTAGTTAATTCAGTGAGATTTAGTTTCTTACCATCCTGATGTTTTCTTTCTCATTTAAGAGACTCTTACTAATTGGTCTTGTATCACTGCTGCGTGGCGGCGAGGTGGATGCAGGTGCTCAGTATTCCTCGAAGTCAAATTGGATCAGTAGGTAGCTTTGGTGGTAGGAAACATCACCTTGACATAGAGCCCTAAGCAGGAAGGAATTTGGAGGCCTGGGGTTCTCATGATCACTCCTTGTGGGAATGTGCTGAGGTATTAAACCCCTGAGAGCTGCTTTAGCCTTGGTGTGTGTTAAAACCACGCTCAGGTGTGAAGGGCTTGGCCAGAAATGAGACAAGTCTGGATGGAAAAGTATCAACTATCAGAGCAGAAGGATACTTGGAAGATAAAATTATCTCAGATGTTTAAATGGTGCCTTAAGTGTGGTAAAAGAACTTCCTGCTGCTGTGCCAGCGAGTGTTGGGATCTTCCCTCTTCTGAAAAAAACCCTGTTCAGAGCCTTTTTAGAACCTACTTGACATTCAGAATTTTCCCATGTTATCCACCCCAGAGGGCAGCTCTAGTTGTTTGTTAATTGGTGTGGATTTTTGCCACTATTCTTCCTCTCTGCAGCCTTGTTTTCCTTCCAAACCAAAGGAACAACTCCTAGAACTGAACAAACCGTGGCACAGTGTTAGGTGTGTTCTCTGCAAACACTGCTGCGTTCCCTCACTGCAGATTGCAGTGAGCAGCTTTTCCTCCCTGGTTGCAGCTAAAAGGATTTGTGAGGTGTGTAGGAGAACAAAACCAATCAGCAAAATCCCTAAATCAAACCTAGGCAAAGACAAGGCCTGGCTGAGTAGCAGGATGGAAGGGCTTGGAATATGGAGAGCTAGGAAGGTCAGAGCTGGTGCAGGAGCTGTGTGGATAAACCCTGGGGATGGTGCAAACACTTCATGTGGAGTGTTTCAGGCCTTGAAAGAGGATTGCAGATGCCTCATGGATGTCCCTCTGAAATAAGGAGGTGGCTCTCCAGATGCTTGTTAATAACTCAATAACCCATATCTTCCAGATAATCGTTATGTACCTTCAGGTATTAGAATGTGAACGTAACCAACACCTGGTCCAGACCTCATGGTAAGTTGATTTTCTTTGTTCTAAGAGACCAGAAGGGGCAGTAGCAGAAATATGTCACTTGAGGCACTGGGCAGCATTGCTCAGCAGTGCTTGGGGCCACACCAGACAGCTCCACTGTCCTTGGTGTGCCCCAAACTACTTCCCAAATGTTGATCGGCCTCTTAAGTTAGAGGCGCTGTTTTAATGGTAAGGTAGCTTTCCACCCTGACTTCTCACTCCCCTCCTCTCTGCTCTCACTTTCCAGCTGAAGGGAAAAGGTTGGGAGGGTTAGAGTTGTTCCCCCGGGTTCTTGTTCTTCAGGGAGGTCTAGGTGTAGTTCAAGTCTGTTCCCAGTGCTGGGGAATGGCTTTTCTCAGGGCTTGAGCTTGGCAACAGGTGTATCAAAACAGATAAATTGCTTTTATCTATGTGGATAATGCAAGATGTCAGCTTCTAAGACTGGATAGATGGATAGCCTGGATTCATATTTGCCAAGAAATGTTCTCTGCCTTATTGCTCTCATTTAATTATTGCTCTCATTTAATAAATACTTGCTCGGGGGTGGGAAGCTTCTGTAAAATTCCACGTCTTAAACTTTTAACAATTAAGCAATGCTTTTAAACCATAATGCTTTTTAACAATGGTCTAAAAAAAAAAACCAAACCAAAAAACCTTTAGTGAATCCAAAGACCATATTTCTGCTGACTGAACTGTCTGGTACTGTGACCTGTGTGTAGAGAACCAGTTTTGACTTTTCTTTTCTGTACTCTTTTGATCAAAGGGTAGCCTCTGAGGGTAAGTGACTAAGACTTCTCCTCTGCTGCCCATGGTGCAGGGATAGCTGCCGTCTTCAGTCAACCCAAAGCTCTCCAAAGAGAAGGCTGGCTCTAGACAGGTGGTATATACATGATAGTAGAGTAACTGGCCAACTGCTTCTTGTGCTTATATTTTTATTTTTACTGTGCATTTTTTGACTGTTTGTATATTGATAACCTGACTGTTGAAGTTCTGAGAGATTTTTTTTATTTTTTTTAAAATGTTCTATTAACTGTTAATGTGATGCGTTCTTATATGATAAAGCAAATTAAGGTGGGGTTTAAGTTTTAAAAAGGGATGAATTTAATAACATAAAAATGAATAGTTGCCATTTGTCAACTAGTACATGTGTGAAGCTTGGAGACAAAATGTGATATTTAGAGACACTTCCCAGAAGCATTGCATGGAGCAGAGGAATGGGAGCTGTGGACTGCTCAGTGCCAGGAATCTGCTTGTTATGGAAGGAGGGGGGAGGGAAGGAATTACCCCAGATGTTACAAAAAACATCTGTGTGCTCACGGTTGTTGCTTCCAGCACCCAAAAACTGGTGGGTATCCAGTATAATTGGGTTTTGAAATGTGCCTTTTTACAGCATTACCTTTTTCTTAAGCTATTGTGACAAGGATTCATTTCCTCCTGTGTCTGACTGAGCCCACAGGGAAGATGTGCAGGGGCCAAACTTGGAAGGTGGCGTGTTTTGCAATTCGGCAAATCAGGAAAAAGAAAAAAAAAACAAAAATTTTAGCTTCCAGATGGTTGAAATTACCCTTTTTCTTATCACTTCCTTGGCCAAAAGGTTTGTGCTCTCTTTTGGTTTAGAAGTTCCTTTCTCCCAGAAAGATGAGCTGATGGTTAATGTTGCTTCTGTGGGGTAGCAGCTGCTTTTTCTATAAACAAAAACAGAGGACAGCTGGGGCAGGTGGGAGTTGGATGCTCCTGGCATTCCAATTCCTCCTCTCTGTCCTTGTGAAGTGGTCACAGGCTCCTGTGGTCTCTGCTTTGGATGTCTTGGGGGTCAGTGAATCCTTGTATACTGGGTACCCACGTGGGTCATTACTACTTAAAATGTTATTTTAAGGACTTCTGTTGTGTCTGGTTTTAGTTGTTCTCCACCTGATATTTTATTGACATACGTGCTCCCAAGTCTAGATCTTCTAAAGCACATCAGCTGACAGATTCACAGGAATTTACTTTGTGTATTTAAGATTTAACAGCATAATGCTTACGTGTACTGACTGCAATATGTGCAATATTTTGCAGTTTTCTCATTCTGTGAATATTCATTTTAAGCAACCTTACTGAAATGGGACAGTTTGGAAACCTTATTTCATGTGCCAAAGAGGAGATCTGCCCGAACACTGACTGTTCTCCTGAACTGACGTTCCCAAACACCCTGATTTCTCCTATGGCTGACTTTTTGCATCAAAAAGAATTCTGTTCTGGATGGAAATGGACACCTTAAATCCCGGTGGAAGTCGACCTGTGCTGAAGAGGACTGCATTTCATGGGAGAACTGCTACAGGAGCTGCAGCTTTTGCCAGACATCATGTTCTGCCCTATTGCAGGGGAACATGTGAACCTAAAATTCTATAACTGAGTATTTCTGACCGCACTGTATGTTGTCTAATGCAAATAACTTGTTTATTGCATGAGAGCAGGCCAGTAGAGATCCAGCAGGAAAAGTGAAGTTAAAATTGGTTCTCTTCTCACCACTGAATTTTCAGCAGTCAGACTTTGTTTCTGTCACACATCCCTCCCCTTGAGGGATTTATTTTAGTTATTTATTTTTAGTTTTTTTTTTTAGTAAAATCATTCAGCTTCTCTTTAGATTTACAGGATTATAATGTTGAAATCTAGTAACTGAATGCAGAAAGAAATAGCCCTTGTAGAAGTAAAACCAAGTCAAAACCCAAAAAAAAAAAAAAAAATAAAAGCCCCAAGAGCTTTGCAGTGCCTTGCAACCTTCTGCTCTCCCGTCTTTCAGGAATTACATGAATGACAGCCTGAGAACAGATGTCTTTGTGAGGTTCCAGCCAGAAAGCATTGCCTGTGCCTGCATTTACCTGGCAGCCAGGACGCTGGAGGTGAGCCACACTTCCATGGATTTGGGCTTTTTCAAACCTTCTAACAGGAGCAGAAATCTGAGCTCTGGCCTCCTCTCCTTTTCAGATCCCGCTTCCAAATCGCCCACATTGGTTTTTACTGTTTGGAGCAACGGAGGAAGAAATTCAAGAAATCTGCTTAAAAATTTTGCAGCTGTACACAAGGAAAAAGGTTTGTTTTTTGTTTTTTTTTTTTCTAGTTGGGAGCCCTCAGTAAAGGCTGCAGCTCTGAACAGGAGTTGGAAAACTCAACCCTGTGTGAAACCAGCTGCGAGTGAACAAAGATCAGTCACTGTCTGGGACTCCTTGGGTTTTCATTCCCCTCCCTGAGAGTGAGTAAGTGGGAAATGGAGTTCCCTGAGTGTTCTCACAAGCAGTGCTCCTGTGTTCACAGGTGGATTTATCTGATCTGGAAAGTAAAATAGAAAAGAAGAAATTGGCTATTGAAGAGGCAAAAGCACAAGCTAAAGGTCTGGTACCTGAGGGAGTCCCGAGCTTGGATAACACATCGGGATTTTCCCCTATCCCAAAAAACGGTAAATGGTGGATAACTCATTTTTAATAACTCTTTCACATCTTTCATGTATATTTACCCTTTTGGGGAAGTATTTACAAGTGTGGTTTGGGGTTTGTTGGGGATTTTTTTAGGCTGGCTGCTAGCACTACTCAGCTGGCAGGGTTTGAATAGCATTGTAACTTTGTGATTTCTTAAATCAGATAAAAGCCAAAATCAAATTAGTCTGAAATTAAGACTAGTTTAAACCCATATAGTCCAGGGACTTGCTTTTATGTGGATTTGGCAATTAACTCAAATACTTGCCACTGGCATGTTTTGCTAAAGCAATATTGAAGCAGAGCTCTGGCAGGGGTAACGTTTTGGGATGTTGGTTGAAAATTTCCAGTCTGGTGCATGTCTCACCTAGAAAACAACATTTACCATCTTCTTCCCCAGTTTACCTTTCAGACAATACTGAATAATTGGCAAGTAAAGGAAGGTGATTTTCTGCCTTCTCTTGCAGTTCCCTCCCTGGGGTTACTTCAATAACTTCTGCAGAAACGTTTCAGATGAATTTCTGCCTTCTGTGAACTTGTCCAGATCTGCTTGTGGGTGGCTGTGTGTGCACACATGTGCAGAGCACGGCTGTGCAGCTCTGGTTATTGCACACAGGGGCTGAGGGGAGGCTTCAGTCCTTTCAGGTACTTTCCAGAGAGGTAACAAAGGCTTCTTTTTCCAGAGTCTCCAAAAGAGGCTAAAGGAAATAAACCTTCACCACTACCTGTGCAGGCAATGAAGAATGCTAAAAGGAAAACAGAGGGAGCCAAAAGAACCAGCTCCAATAGCCCAGTAAATGGGTAAGGTTTCCTAAGGAACCAGCTGATCTTTGTCCCAGGATTGCTTGAAACAAAATAACTGAGTGTTCCTTGTCTCTTGCAGTGTCCAGAAAGGAAGAGAGAGCAGAAGTCGAAGTGGAAGCAGAGATCAGAGTTACTCGAGATCACCATCGAGGTCTGCATCCCCTAAGCACAGGTAGGGTGTGTTCCCAGAGCCTCCCCGGCTCTGATTTCCCAGGGCCAGCTCTGGTGATTCCTCACCAGGAGGCTGTGAGGTGACCCAGCAGCGTGTGCTGCTTGTTAAACTCCAAAATAACTCCAGATGTGGGTGTTTTACAGAATTACTGTAGTAAAGCTGGAGAAAGGGATAAGAGTTCCTAAAAATCAGTGTTTTTACAGTAGCCAGATGTGGGTTTAGGACACGAGATGAATTTGCCTGGGGTACTGAACAGTAACATGCAAAATAAAATTTTTATAATTTCATAAAACCACGTTTTCTCCTCTGTTTGTCTAGGAAAAGTGAGAGTTACTCTACTTCCAGCGGCTCCAAATCGCACAGCCGCTCGCGGAGCCGCAGCGATTCCCCTCCGAGGCAGTTCAACCACAGCTCCGCCTACAAAGGCTCCAAGGTGCGGAGCTACAAGAAATCCAAAGACTACAAATACTCGGCGCACAAAGCGCGGAAGTCGCGCAGCCGCAGCTCGTCCCGCTCGCGCAGCCGCTCCCGGGAGCGCTCCGAGCACTCGGGCAAGTACAAGAAGAAGAGCCACTACTACCGCAACCACCGGCACGAGCGCTCCCGCTCCTACGAGCGCGCCGGGCACCGCTACGAGCGCGAGCACCCCGGCCACAGCCGGCACCGCCGCTGAGCCCAGCCGGGGCTGCTTCCCGGGGGGGCTGCTTCCCGGAGGGGCTGCTTCCCGGGGGGGCTGCTTCTCCATGAGGGGCTGCTTCCCGGGGGGCTGCTTCTCCCCGGGGGGTTCCTTCTCCACAAGGGGCTGCTTCCCCGAGGGGCTGCTTCTCCCTGAGGGGCTGCTTCCCTAAGGGGGCTGCTTCTCCAGGGAGCTGCTTCTCCCCGGGGGGCTGCTTCCCCAGGGGGCTGCTTCCCTAAGGGGCTGCTTCCCTAAGGGGCTGCTTCCCCAGGGGGCTGCTTCCCTGGGGGGCTGCTTCCTCAGGGGCTGCTTCCCGAGGGAATGCCCTCTGGCACTGCCCAGTGAGGGTGAGCCGCAGCTGCTTCCCAGGAAATGCTCTCTGGTAACCCGGGCACAGAGCTGGAGCTGCTTCCCTTGGGAATTCTCCCCAGTGAGCTGGGGCTGCTTCCCGAGGGAATTCCCTGCAGTGAGCTGGGCCTGCTTCCCTCGGGAATTCTCCCCAGTGAGCTGGGGCNATTCTCCCCAGTGAGCTGGGGCTGCTTCCCTTGGGAATTCTCCCCAGTGAGCTGGGGCAGCTTCCTGAGGGAATTCTCCCCGGTGAGCTGGGGCTGCTTCCAGAGGGAATTCTCCCTGTTGAGCTGGGCCTGCTTCCCTCGGGAATTCTCCCCAGTGAGCTGGGGCTGCTTCCCAAGGGAATTCTCCCTGGTGAGCTGGGGCTGCTTCCTGAGGGAATTCCCTGCAGTGAGCCAGGGCTTCTTCCCCGAGCACCCTGGGCCCAGCCGGGGCTGCTTCCCTCGGAGTTGTGCCCGTGCAGCTCCTCCCTGGTGGCTCGTGCAGTAATTGGGTTAATCTGGCTTGTGAACCGCCCCTCGCTTGAGTCATGTTCTGCTGGTGGTTTGTGCTCATCCGTGAATCCAAAGGAAAGACTGACAGGGTGGGAATGACGTCAGGAGTGCCCTGTGCCGGGGTGTCACTGTCACCACTCGGGATGTCACTGTCACCACTCGCACTGGCTGCTCCTGTCCTGCTCTTCAGTGATTTCCATCCCCCAGTGCAGTGCAGTGCTGTTCGGGATTTCCAGTCCTGCAGGCAGCAGCTCTGTGGTCCAGTCCCTGGAATGCTGTGCCCAGCAGCTCTGCCCTGTGGAACTGGAATGCTCCTAAGCCCCCTGGGAGTGGTTTGGTGCTAACAACGCCCTCTTTTCATACTGGCTCGATGATGTTGTACAGGTGGGAGGTGACTTTTTTTAGACCTGTTGCCTATATTAGGTTCTCCATGTGTATATATATTTTGCAGTGTTACAGTACAGTATGGGAAAATGGCCTTCCTAGCCTTTACACTTTACCCACAATGTAAATAAGCATTTGTTTAATACAGGTGAAGATATATACAGAAAATTCAAAACTTGAATTCTATCAAAAAGACTTGTGTAGAAAATTCTGATAAATGTGAAAGTATTTAGCTCTGTGCATTGAGAGTAGTATATTTTTATCTGTGCAATGCTGTGTGCAGGCCACCAGCTCAGAAGACATTTCCTATATATTCCATTTGAAGTGGTTGGAAATTCTTTACTCAGGACCTTTGACACTCTGAAGAATTAGTAGTTTGTCAGTCTGCATGCTTGATGAACAGAGCATTTAAAAACCAATTAGCAGAGCCCCACAGCCCAGTAGTATCAGTTCTAGTGGTATATCTGAGCTGTTACTCTCATGCTCCCTAATTTCATTAAAGTATTTGATTTTCTATTACATTCACTTGATAGTAGTTTCTTATGAGCTACACCACTTGTGCCTACTCATAAGGAAAGAAATTTGTGCAAAATGAAGAGATTTTCAAATTGTAGCAAGTTCCAGATGTGGAGTTAAATCCCCATTCCCTTAAAGCTAGGAATTTTGGGGACCTCTGCAGTCAATGCCAAATATAACATCGCCTAATCCACAGAGATCAAGATGGAAAATACATTTCTGTCACTTCAGGAGCAGCTGGCAGGTCCCAGCTGCGTTTCCAAGCAGGGGAGCCCCCTCACCTGGGCAAGGAGGAACAGCTGGGTTGATCTCTGGAGGCTGCACAGCTGGGCCTCAGGAGAATCCCATCCCTTGGTGTGCGGGCTTGGTGCCAGTTCTTGGGGGCTGAAAATGTTGGAGGGGCTGAACATTTGGGGTGGGGAGCTGCTGGGACATTTGGGGGGAAGCCAGTGCTGCTGCTGAGTGTGGCAGAGGCCCCATGGCTGGGGCTGGCAGAAGGTGACCTGAAATCAAAAGCCCCCCAGGTACCTGTGTGCACAAGCAGCTCTCGGCTGTGCAGGTGAGTTATCACTTTGTTTTCTCAACCTCTGCTGGCTCTACCATGGTTCTCAGTCAGCAGAACCTTTCAGGTTGCTCTCTGATCTCTGTTTCTGGTGTTCACCTGCAATTCCTTTGCTCTCAGAGCTGTTCTGGCCCTGGCCAGAGCTTTGAAGGGAGAGCACTGAAACCTGGCTTGTAGCAGACGCTACAGGCTTGGCCAGGTGAGGATCCTCTTTCCTCAGATAAAGCCTCCTACCTGCTCTGGCCACCCAGCCTCACCCTTCCTTCCTGAGAAATAATCCCCCAGGCTTCATGTTTTCCCAAAAATGGCTCACCCAGCCGTGAATTCACTGTCAAGAGCTGTGTTTGCGTCAGCAGGGGCTCAGTCACCAAAATGTTCCTGTCCCAGGTGAGAGCCCAAAGGCTTATTTCCCAATCCCAGCACTGCCACTGCTGCCTTAACTCAGCTGTGACAAATCCCAGCTCTTCCAACAGATCCCAATCTTTATTTAAAGATTTTCCAAGCCCGCCAGACTGCTGTTGGTAGTGCACAAAGGAAATTGTTCTGAAAGCACACAGTCCACGTGGGAAGGAAGGTAACGGATTAAATCACCTGGAAAAGAAGAGTGTTCCTGTTGTTGAGACAGAAGCTGCTGGAACGGAGCTTTATTTGGAAGAAAGGAGCCAGGCAGGTATCAGTATCCAGGGCAGCCTTTTGCTGGCTTCCTGCCACATCTGATGTGTGCGCAGACAGGAGCTTTTTCCACCAGATTTGGCAAATCCAGGCTGTTCCAGAAGTCCCTGGTCAGCTTTGCTCACAGCCAACACTGCCTGCGGTAGGAGAAATGTCTGGAAGTATCTTGTCATCTTCATCTCCCCTGGGAATGTGATGGGAACAGCAAGCCTGAGCTCCCCAGCAGCAATCCCTTAACATAGATAAATCCTGTGCATTTTTTGAGCTATTGCAGGTATTTAGAAATAAACCAGCAAAAGGGGAACAGGGCAGGTGCAGCAGCTGTTTTGAGGCTTTTCTACAGCATTTTCACAAGTTACTGAATCTTTGTTCTTCAGTTTCTCAAGTACAAGGAGAGAGTCTATCACTGACCTCTACCAGGATGAAATTAGTTTTAAAAGTGTAGTGATCTTTTGAAAAACAAAAAGGATGAAATTAGTTTTAAAAGTGCAGTGATTTTTTTTTAAATGGCAATATTATGCTCATAGTTGTAATTAAAGCCTTTAAACCTCCATATCCCACTTGCATGAGTGTGCAGATCAGGAATAGATTATTGATCTGTGCCTGCACACGCAAGTCCTGGGGGCATTTGTGTGAAGATGAGCTAAGGGCAGGAAGCCTGCAGTGAGTTCCAGGCCCTGGTTATTCCCAAGGGATGTAGAAGGGAGAGTATGGGACAGTAATGCAGTGCTTGGCACACCCTCAGCATCCCCTGGCAGGAGCGTGGGGAGCCCAAACCCAGGGCTTCCGTTCCTGCCTCTGCTTCATGCCCCCGGGCAGAGAACTGAGTTCTTTCCTTCTGCCCACTCCTGGCTGCTGGGGGTAGCGATTTCACCCTTGTCCGGTTCTCTGGGGCTGATGGATGAGGGTCAGAGGGGTCAGGGGCTGCCCTGCAGCTCCGCAGCCCCCACCGTCCCCCAGAGCTCTGCTCCTCCCCTGCACAACTTTGTGGAACGGGGTTTGGGTACCAGGCGGGAGCGGGACGGGCTCGGGTCGCTGTGGGAGGGGGAAGAGCCCATTCCCATCCCCATCCCCTGCCCGTCCCTGGCCTGTCCCGGAGCCGGCCGGAGGCGGTGCCGCGGCGGGGGCGGGCCCGGGGCGGCGGGGCCGGCTCCGCATCGCGCAGGTTGAGAACCGCGTGGGTTGGGAAGCGCCGGGAAGGAGCGGAGCGAAGCGGGCCGAGGCAGCATGGCCCAGCCGCGCTGCCGCTCCGTGCTCATCACCGGCTGCAGCCGCGGCATCGGCCTGGGGCTGGTGCGGGGGCTCGCCGCCGCCAGCCCCTCCCCGGACTTGGTCTTCGCGACCTGCCGCGACCCCGAGAAGGCGCAGGTAAGCGGGGCGGGGGCGCGGGGGGTCCCCGGAGCCGGGTGACGGCGTCGGGAGGGAGGAGAAGACACTTTGGGAGCGCGGAGCATCTCGAGCATCCCTGGCCGGCAGCGAGAGCCCGCGGGGGACGGAGCCGGGGCAGCAGCCGGGGCGGCTGGAGCCGGGGCCGGGGAGCTCCCCGGGGCTGCAGCTCGGGATGTCGGCGATAGCGAGCGATCCCGGGAGGAGGAGAGCGGGCGGGACACGGCCGGGCAGAGCCGGGCAGCTGCAGCATCTCCAGCGCTCCTGCCTCCCTTCCTTTAGCTCCCGAGTTTCTCGCTGCATTTGCCTCTGGAGAGGTCTGTCCTGTCCTGCTGCAGTTCGGCGCGGCCCGGAGCGCTGCAGGGGCAGCCCAGCCCTCAGAAAGCTTCCCAGCGGGAGCCACCACAGCTTTCCTTCCTCAGCCCTCCCCACGGCGTGTCTCTGTCCCCAGCAGGAGCTGTGCCCTGTCTGCCTCTTTTTCTCTGCTGCACTTGCAACAAGTGAGAAAGCCCAAATGAAGAATGAATCAAACACTTCTCTTAGTGCCCCTCTCGGCTGTGCAGGGATCAGAATTTATGCTGGAAAGGGGAGCTTTTGTTACCTGCTGCTGCTGGATCCCCTTGCAGCCCTCTCCCCCTGCTGCTGCAGTTTTGGGACTCCTTCCCCCTCCCTAAACTCTTATAAATGATCGCCAGACAAATTTAAGACACATCTTAAAGCTTTGGGAAGCAAATCCATAAGGATTATCAGTCACTTTGTGATCAGCAGCATCTCTAGGCTGAGCTCTGCTCTCCTCAGGGAGGCAGAATTTGGGCAGCACAGAAACACTCGCGGGTATCCATCCCCGTGTTCCTTCCCTCCGGTGCTCCGGAGCTGCAGGAGCTGCGCTCTCAGCCCTGTGCCTGCAGAGGGGTTTGGGACAGTGCCCCAGAAATTTGGAAGGAGAATTGATACCCACAGCTCTATTCCCGCATCTCCCGTATTTCAAGTGTGAAAGGCAAATTCCCCGGCACGTGCAGAGGGAAACGGAGCCCCTGTGCCTGCTCCTTCTGGGCAGTTTGATGCCTTTCATACAAACGGTGAGCACTCCGTGCCAGCAATAAACCAAACGCAGCAAGTTTCTTCAGTGCTTAGCTACATAAAACCTTTAAAAGGTGGTGCTCGGGCAGCCCCGAGGATGTGGGGCAGGCTTGGCCAGGTACCACCTCCAGTCTGACCTCTGCTTCTCCAGAAGCTTCTGCTGCTCTGCAGGTACTTATGAAACCGAAGGAAAAGATCTAATTATAAAAAAAAGTCATTTAGGGTATTTCTGAATCAAAGTGCAGAGTCCCAGTCCAGCAAGGCTGAGCTCAGGTGTCTTTCAGGGCTGCTGGTGCCTGTGGCTCCCGCTGAGCCCCTCCAGGTCAGCACCTGAGCCGGCATTCGCTCCATCCTGTTCCCTTTTAACTCCTGTTACCCGAGCTGGCAGCGCTCCCAGCCCTATTTCCTAGGAATGATTGCACAAGAGCCCGGTGTAGCAGTGGCACAGGAAAGCAGCAGAGACATCCGACCTGTGTTAGATTGAAATCTCCCTGTGCACTTGTTTGTCCTAAAGCTGCTCCCGCCGGTGCTGAGGGAGGTTCTTTCTCTTTTTCACCAACTGGCCCCTGAGTTCAGCAGCGATTTCTCATCATAATGGTCTCGGATCCATTACCCAGAGAAGCGAAATGGTTCCTTCAGCAGGAAGAGCTTCCTAGGAAACATTACACGGGCAGATCTCAGCGCAACTCATCAGGTTCTTTTTGTGTGGTCAGTAGCGAAAAATGTGCAGCGAAAAGGCTGTAAACCTGCACGGGGAGATGAAACAGCCTTCAGCCCCTGCAGTGTGTCTGGGGAGAGTCTGGGTCACTCCTCGCTCGCGGGAGAAACCTGGAAAGCCTCTGGCACGGTGTCTCCTGTAGGCAGGAAGCTGGCCAGGAGCCACATTCCAGTAACCCCAGTGGTGATTCTGCAGGCCACATGGGGTGCGTCGATGCTTTTTTTTTTTTTTTAGGGGGGCAAGTTTTGTCCTTGGTGGATCAGGGTGGGTTTTTGTTCTTTGTAAGGACCTCTAGGCCATGTGCTGTGCTTTGGCAGGACATCAATAGAAACCTCTGCAGTCAGCTGAAAGCAGATTTCTAACAGATGGGTTTGGAAACTCCACAAGGAAGAGAAATCTTTACTAAAGGTATTGTAGTGGTTTCACCAGCATTATCTGTGCCATCTGCAGTGCATGGAGTTGGCACAAAAGCTCCTGACCCTCTGAGAGTGCTCCCACTGTGCTGCTGGTCCTGGGGCTGGCAGAGGGCGAGAACAGACCTGCTCCAGCCCCAGGTCATGGTTCCACATCCAGCTGCTGCTCTCAAAGCCTGCCTCCAACCTGGCAATGCTGAGTGCCGTAGGAAAGCCAAAGGTTCAGTGATTTTCTTGTCTTTTTTTTTTTTTTTACCTTCTCAGAGAGGAGTTTTTGCTTTCACCAACTTTCCAGTCAAATCTTGGACACCCAGAGTTCAGGCTCATCCTCAGCTCCCACAGTTCATGTTTGTCCTCAACTCTCAGAGTTCATGTTTGTCCTCAGCTCCCAGAGTTCATGTTTGTCCTCAACTCCCAGAGTTCAGGTTCGTCCTCAACTCCCAGAGTTCAGGTTCATCCTCAGCTCCCACAGTTCATGTTTGTCCTCAACTCCCAGAGTTCAGGTTCATCCTCAGCTCCCAGAGTTCAGGTTCGTCCTCAACTCCCAGAGTTTTGGTTTCTGCCCTCCAGAGATTGGCACTGCACGCTCAGTTAGGGGCACGTGGAATGGGCTTTGCCCATCCAAGACCTGTTTGTTGGCCATGCACACCGGGCTGTGAAGTTGAGGGAGTTTCTCTGCACACCTGGGTCAGTGCTTTTTCTCCTGGGAGCAACTCAGGTGCTCTAATTCTGGTTTTCCCCCTTTGCTTTGTGGTGACCATATGAAAAATCCTCCTTAATAGAAGTGAACTGTTCCCCACTTCCTGTCCTGCCTTAGAGGAACAACAACAGCAATTTTGGACAGTTCCTTTAAATTCTCCTCTGGCTTGTCAGAGAAGCATTTTCCCATTGCAGAGTGGAGGAAAAGGATGGGCAGAGCTTAAATGAAAGGTTTTAAAAAATAATCTCCCAGTCTTTAGAAGAAAAGTGACTAAATATGTTTAGCTGCTGGCAGATCCAGCTCCAGCCCCATCTTGGGCACGAATCTCTCAGCAGGGGGATGACTGAACATTTTGGAGCCCTCCAGACTGGCCAGAGAAGGATCTGCCTTTAGAAAGATGCTGGGGAAGACTGATTTTGCTTTCCTGTGCTCACCAGGGCAAGCAGCACATCTCCTGGAACTGCCTAACCCTGGGTAATGCTGAACAGCTGCAGGCTTTTGCATGTGAGTCTGTGCTGGCAGAAGTTGTGAAAACTCGAGTTCTTGGGCTGAGGAGCTCCTAGGTGGCCTCCCCAGAACATTTGCCTAACAAATGGGCTGCAGATCACACGATAACATGCAGCAGGCCTGCAGGCAGCCAGATAACCACTGCCCCTCCTGGAAAAGCACCATCGGAGACTCCTCCAGCCACACTCCGATTCCAATCTGCCTTTTCCTGGGCTGCTCCAGCACCGACAGGGGAAGCAGCAACAAATCTGTGGAAGATTCCCGATGTCCTGTCTTTGCTCTCCAGATGGACACAACCTCAGTGCAGGGAGCCTGCACGGGCTCATGGACCCGGCTGGAATTCTCCCCACGCTCCTATTTTTCCTCTTTGCTCCTTCCTCCCCCATCCTGCTTTCCCATAGAAAGGAAAAACTCTGCCCTAAAGGACTGCCCTTCAAAATGGTGCAGCCCCTGCAGTCCCCCCTCTGATGGGGAAGGAGGAGATGGCCACGGTGGGAATAAATCTGGGAATCCCCAGAGCTGGGGGAGCTGAGCACCGGAGCATCTGCTGTTCCTTGGGCTCTCCCCACAGCCCCAGTGCCTTCCCAGGTGAGCAAATTCCCGTCTCAAGGCCTCTGCAGAGCTCTGGGAAGCTTGCAGCGTTTAATGTGCGGTTTCCCTGGCTCTGAAGCAGGAGACAGTGTTACAAACAGTGCCTGTTCCCGTGTCAGACCCCGAGCTCTCTCTGCTCGCTGTCTCTGTCAGGTCTGGGGCTTGTTTTTCCTTTTAACACGTTTTAGCCATGTGGTTTGCAACTGGGAAGAGCAGCTGAGTGATCTGTGGAGCAGCGATACATCAGGCAAAGGGGGCATTTCTGAATATTTATCAGGCAAAGAGGGCATTCTTGAGGTCTGCCTAACTTTGGGTTATTGCAGTGTTGTTTCGTTTGATTTTTTTTATTTTATTTTTTTTTTCTGGAAGTGTTTTACACTTCCTACAGCAGCAAGATCTGGCTCTGCAGGAGTTAGAGAGGCTCAGGGGTCAGGGCAGTGCTGTGGAAGCTGTTCCAGGGTTGAACAGTGACTTGGCTGTACACTGTGATACTGAAAACCTCTCTCAGAGGGACACAGAAAAATAGGATACACCTCTGGCTTTGTCCCGATGTGAAGGATACCCAAGAACCCTTATCCTGCCCACGGGCTGTGTTTGTTTGGTTTGATTGCTTCCAACTGGCTGAGTGGGGCCAGGTCCTTTCCAAGAGCTGTAACTGAAGTGGACAATGCTTTCATAAAGAAGGCAAAGTAAATCTTGCTAAATGACAAAGACAACAAAACATTCCTGGTTGAAATCTAGCAATAAATACCCTGTGTGCTGATGAGTCTGTGTCTGGAGCCTTGAGTGCCAGAGGATCTTGTTTAAATCCAAACAGGCTGACTCTTTGTTAATCGTAATTAAAAATCAGCAAGCAGGAAACAACAGATGCTAATCAGAGTTTAATTCTGGAATCCCTAAGAGCTGATTCTCAGGGGTGGCTGTTCAGGTGCAGAGCAGCTCTACAGCTACTATGCTAAATAAACACAGTGTTGGGGTTGTGTTGTGGGGTTTTGTTGGCTTTTGTTTGTCTTGTTTGTTTTCAAATGATCTGTCACAGCACACTAATTAAAAATGACTTAGCTGGAATATGTTGGCCGGACCTGTTTGTCTCAGTCCTCCTCTCCTCGTGTTGCTTGTAGTCACAGGAGGGGAAAATAGGCTTTCCTGCAATTTTTAGATGTTCTAACTGGATTTCTCAGCTTATATCAGGTGTAACGTTCTTGAAGACCAAAGCTGTCTGGATCAGCTTTATGCCTGGGAGCTGCTTCTCAGAAATTTAAACCCCTGAAGTGGCAGTCACTTGTTAACTAAGTAATTAACTGGAAAACCCATTGAATTTTAAACCTAATTTGCATGCAGCTATTGTAATTTCATGCTGTTTATGTTGAGGAGAATGCTTCATTCTTCGGTGTTTGCAGTTCTTAATTGAAAATATTGCTTACTCACTTCAGAAGCCTCTCAGTTGCTGTTGCTACTCGGAGCAGCTCTGGCCTTTCAGCAGGAGTTAGTAGCTTGTTCCTGTCAGAGAGCAAAGCATATAAATAAACGAACTATAAATAAATGAACAAACCTTGAGAAACCAGAGCGCTTCTGGAGTTTATAATCCACTAAGTGATACTGTCAAACTGCAATCCAGTGACAGCCCAAAGGCATGGAATTATTGCAGGCCTTGACATGGCAGAGCTATTTCATCCTGGACTAGCCATAAACAAGACAGGGTGCTCTGGGCCTTTAATTTATGGAAAATTGTCCCACGAAGCCGTGTCCAAAGCAAGGAATGTCTTCTGGTTTTGTGCTTCTGACCTGCTTTTCCTTCCCCCTCCCCTTAATAGCTTTAACTGCAGTTGTAGATTGGCCTCAGAGGGAGAACAAATCTCCCAAACAAGCCTGGAGAGGATCCTGCAGGGTCTGATCTGAGATAAAAGATGTGGTCATTACGGTTTGTCAGAGGACACCGAGTCCCTGAAGTGTCTCCAAGGGGCAGAGAAGAATTCTTCCCAAAGCACCCTCCTGACCCCTGTTCCCAAAGGGCTCCTAAAGAAAGGGATTTGCTCCAGCCGGAATGTTTGGCCAGGTTGCTGTGTCTGCTGAACCTGACTGGGGTATGGAACCCATCTGTTGTGTTTGGCCACACTTCCCACCCGGCTTCACGGCAGAGAAACCAAAGTATTCCAGCCAGGCCTATCAAAATCCAGTTTGGACACACTTTGTCCAGCACGGATTTGAGCAGGAGCACCAGCCTGCTCTGCTGACGGGCAGGTGAGTTACAGCAGGGGGGAACTGTTCTCCTGGACAGTGGCTGTGCCTGGGACGGATTTCATGGGATGGATTTCATGGGATGGATTTCATGGGAGCTTCACCTCCGGTTACAAGAACTGACCCTAACGAGGCTTCATGGAAACGCAGTTTCCATGGGAAAACTGCTGGGGAGCTTTTCCTGCAAACAGTAATTCCAAATGGCTTTTTTAAAGCATTCCTGCTGCCCTGAGGTCCAGCGCTAGCTGAGCTTCAGGAGAATTGCACTTTTCCTACAGAATCGGGGAGTTACTGGATTTTTACTGGAATGTCGAGAACTGAGCACTAAAACTGAGAAATACCCCACTAAAAATCCAGCACAGTGGAGTCTGGACTAAGCAGGGGAAGAGTCCAGTTTCTTGATCTGGCTCTAAGGAAAGCTGTTCAGCAGGCTGGAAAAAAAGTAGAATGGCTGCCTTCAGTCCAGTCATGAAAATTTTTCAGTTGCAATTCTGGAGATGCAGAACTCTAACTGATTTATGTAATTCCCATGGAGATATATATATAGATATAT
>VZTX01008029.1:0-34176 GCA_013400915.1 Pardalotus punctatus
GCCCTCTCCCCGGCCCCCGGAGCCGCCCGGCCCCCGCCCGTTACTATGGCACCCCCTCCGCGCCGCGGGGCCGGGGCAGGCGGCGGGTTGAGGGGGCAGTGGCGGCAGGGAGCGAGGTTTGGTCGGCCTCAGGCTGCCGGTGTGGCCGCAGGGAGGTCTCACTTCTCTCACAGATCTCTGTGAGACCCCCGGACCCATTTCCACGGCCGCTTGGCAGAGTTGGGGTCAGGCGACCCCTGTGCCCTGGCAGCCCTCTGAGATAGATCTGGGTCGAGCTGCCAGCAGAGCCCGTCGTCTCCAGTGCCAGCAGAATGGAAGCCATCGCTCAGAGTTTGTGGTGGCACAAATACGCTGTGATCCATGAGCATGTCCTAGAAAACAGGAAGAAGTAGAAAGACCACCCGTGAAATACTTCATCCCCTGAGGTCTGCCCCATTAGATGATGGCGCTCGGGCCTGGCCACAGGGTGACACCAGGCATAGGATGCAGGAGGGACACTTGAGGAGATGGGCAAACTGAGAGGGGAGGAAGAAAGGACAAGAGAGTGGGGTAGGGAAAATGAAGAGGAGCTCAATTAGCAGCAAACAGGAGTGCTGACGAAGGAAAGTTGGGAATCCAGTGGGATGCAGGAGAGGGATTGATGAGCAAAATGAGGTTTAACAGGCAAAAGCAATGAAAGAAAGGGTGACTTGAAGACACCATGAGCAATCCCACTGGGTTTCCTGCTGAGTCTCCAGTAGTCTTAATCAGGACAGAAAGGATGGAAGAGAAAGGATACAGGAAGGACACTATGCTGAGCTTAGATAATGCCCAACAGAAGAATTGTGTTATGAAAAGAAAGGAATCCCTTTCCCTCTTTAAATAAAAAGAAATTAGTAAGTGCCACACAAGCAAGATGAGATGATGATGATTAACAGGAATGGTTACATTTATCAATACTCAGGAACATTTCCATCACAAAACAGTTGGAATCTGAAAAACTAAGATTTGTAGTGCACATTGTCACACAAAACTGTCTTTTCGTTGCTGAAAAAACATCCATTGTAAAGATTTCAAGGGGACTCAGTATTGAGGGGGAGCAAATCACAAATTCCAGGTGAAGAAATCACTGTTTGTGTGAGGATATACATATGTATACACAGAGATATATAATCTGCACTTCAGATATTTTGATATTGTAGTCCTTCAGGATAGTGTTAAGTCATGACTTTCTTCCATGGCTAACAACCTCCTTTCATTAAAGCTTAATTATCTGGAAAAAATACATAAGTAATGTAAATGAAACTCTAGAGAAAACAGGTTTGAAGCAATATTCCTATTTCAGGATTATTTGATCAAAAACATCTCTGAAGATTCTTGGTTGTCAGTTCAACAGAATTTAAGTTTGATGTCAATAAATGTTTTTCTTAAGCATGCAATTACAAAAGGATCTCAGTCACTTTCTTTTTAATAATGTTTGAAACCCTTCTGCCCTTGGAGAAAAGCTTGAAAACATGACCTAGAAAAAGCTCTAGAAAGCAAATGAAAAGACATTAACATATTTAAAAAAAAAAAAAAGAAAAAGGAAAAAAAAGAAAAACCCTCATGATTTTTTGGCATCTGACTCATTATTCTGCATGTTTGGGATTAGACATTTTGAAAGTTAAAAAATCCTAAAAAAGACTTTCCTTTACAAGAGATGTACTTGACGCCTGACAGATATATCACTGCTGCAAATGGCTGATATGTGGACCATAATTTGACAAAGTGAATGGGAGACAGATTGCAAGCTCCGTATTGAAAAGCTGCTGTTGAGAAACTTGTTATTCATGGACAGTGGATTAGTTTTCAGCCTGTTGTGGAGAGAGGTGGTAGAGATATAGCAATTTGAGATGAGTTGATCTAGGCAACCAGTGTGTGCAGGCACATACAAGTGTATGCAGGTACAGAAAAGCTAATACAGAGCTGGAGATGTCAATACCAGTATGACTAGAATGTGTGAGAAAATAAAAGTAGAGAATTAGCTTTTTATTTATGTGAAATATTACTGACTATTGCCTTAAGAAGGGCTTCAGGTTCCTCGGAGTCTGTAGGAGTTTACAACTGCACTATTTGCTTTGCACAGCACTTCAAGTTATTTTCAGTACTTAATGATGCAGGCCCTGAGAGTTATAAAATTTTTGCTGCTACTTACAGAGATGATTTAATCATCAGGATGGTAAAACACCTGAGATTTGTGGCAGTTATCTGTACAGTTTGTAAAAATTAAAGAGCTGTATATATTAATCTGTTAAGTATTCTTTTGTTTTGTAGGGAACATTTTCTCTAGGGTTTTCTGAATAATGCATTTTTGGAGACCAGAAATGAAAATGTTAATAATATTGTAGGTTTTGCCTCTGTGGACTGAGAAAACAAGGCCCTTTACAGGATAATTCAATGGTATATCAAACTTGGCCACTTTAGCTCATGGAAGTGCATTACCAAAAAAAAAAAAAAAAGTTGAAGCAGATTTAAAAGAATGAATCAGTTTTTAGAAGCTTGAAAGAAAGGAACATTTGTTCAGAAGGGCACTGAGTTTTTAAAGCCATTCGACATTCAAGTGAATGTCTCCAAAATAGTCTTAAAAGAGGTTCCTATACCAGCATATGAGAAGAGTGTATTGCTTTTCTCATATAAATAGGTACAAATTCTTTGAGGAACATGATCTGTATCTGCCAATACTAAGAAAGTTATTATTTTAAATGCTGTGTGCTGGAGTTAGACTGTGCAGTGTAAATACTCTCCGTGCAATGGAGAACTTGTATGGCATTCCTTGCCAAACAGCATTGTGGATGCAAGAGGTTTACACAGCAGACTGGAGACCTAAGAAGGTCATTAGATAGACAAGCCATAAATGGATCAGTAACTCCTTTGGGCTGAAAATAGCTGGAGGTAGAGACAAGGGTGTAGGGAATGGTGGGAAGTATTGTACGCGATTGCCTTCCATTCGGGCTGTCACGTCTGGAGCCATCATTGGAGACCTAGTACTGGTAGGGCAGACCCTCAGTCTGAACAAGTCCAGCCATCTGCACATTTTCCTTTGAGTCTCTGCAGTGGTCAGATGAACAGAATTAAATGAAACAAGTAACTATGTCTGATATGACAGGTTTTTTTCTTGTGTACCCTACTGTCTGAACCAGCTGGTCTGTCTAGTGTGTTGGGCGGCCATTAGCAGATATAACTCATGTTCTCAGCCAAAGAGAAATAACGTATCTTTGTTTAAAAAAGAATGTAGTCCAACATCTTTTTGTTTAAATCGTACACATATACAGTCAGTTTTATTTGGGAGCACCAGATAATCTGATCATCTACTATAAAGAGCAGACTTCCTGATTTTCCTAGAAGAAGGAAATGTGAGACTGTGATGATGGCTTAGTATTTATTATGCATAGGCTAGGCACCACAAGAATTTCTTCATGAGGCTGGCTCTTCTTTAAAGAAAAGTTTTCTCCTGCATATTTTTGAAAATAGTTGGATTGGAAAATCATTTTGCTTGTTGCTTTGTGCGCTGTACTTTCGTAGCCAGGAGGTACAGATAGCTAAAAAGGGACCAATAAGATTTTGCTAAGAAAATCCCTCCTGCTGGATTTTTTTATTTACTTACTAACTCACAGGACTGTTTACCTTTCATAACAAAGGTCAATGCTCATCAATTTCTAGATAGTAGTTAATTAAATAATAACAGGATGAAGGGTCTGTCGCTTCTGTGTGGATGTCCTGTTTCATGTTCTTAAACTGGATATGACACTTGAATCTGAGAAGATGCAAATGATAATGATATTAAGATTGCAGAATATTTTAAACAATGTAATTAATCTGGTCTTTTCATCAGAATGAACTCAAATCCTTTAAGAAATTGATTCATTTTAAGTGTTGACATTCTGTGTGTGCATTTATAAGTGAGCATAAATCAATGTGAAGAAAAAGATCTTCAATATGGTATAAAAGCTTAATAGAGGTAATATATATTTGAGAGTATTTAAACAGTTTGTAAGGCTACCTAATAGTGTGTCAAACCAAGTGTTGTCAAACGTAATGAAAGAGCTACCTATTTTATTATTTTAGCCATTGCTCCTGTCCTATTTAATTTGTTTGTGGTGAAAATCATGGGGTCCAAATTATCACACTTACATGAAAATAAGTTGTTCTCTATAAGGAAGTACAGATCACTTCTAAAAGTTAAAGGAAGCCCCTAACTGCCCTTTGCTACAAAGCAGAGAGAAAACCTGAGTATTGCCATATCTTCCAGACAGTTTAACACTAGAGGAGGCATTGACACATGGGTTGAAGCTGAACTGTGTTTTGCATCTCAGAAAAGGTTCTTAAAACTTACCTGCCATTGCCCACCATAGGAATTAAGCACAAAATAGAGAATCAAGAACTTAAATAGCCGTGAGAGAAACATAAAAATGAAAAATTCACCTTGCATATTTGGGGCTTTGATCCATTCCCATATGTTTCAAAGAGATTGCCAGCTGGTTCAATTCAAGTTACCAAAGTAAATGTGGCCTTGCAGACATAGGTAAGGTAGGCTGGTCTCAAAAGAAAACATTTTACTAGGCTTGAGATTATTTCTTATGGTCAGAGAAACAAAGGGAAACATGAAGTTCCTTTTATTCTCTTCCTGCATTTCCTATCCTATGAAGGATTTTATATGAGATACACTGTCCACATGGTATGCAGGAATGCTCAAAAATACATCACAGTGTGGTGTATGTTAGTTCTCAATTGCAAGATATACCCAAGTGCTAAGGTTACCAATTTTACACTCTTCCACTTATCTTGTTAAATCAATCATGAAACATCCAGAAGTATAAGGGTCAGGAATTTTTGGTTTCATGCTGCTTTTTTCTTAAGCATACTGGAGGACTGTACTGGAACTTCAGAAACTTAGATTTTTTTTTAAGGAAGGTTGTGTTTTTAACAATTTATTTTGCAGTTTAAAAAGCCTGTCTAAAGGCATTTTGGTTTTTCCTCCAAAAATTGAGGATTCATATAAATTGTATAAATGTTATCTGGAGACTGCATTATATACAGATGTCTTGAGAACAAAACTGTATCAATGGTTGATACCTTTAAAAATACCCATGTATATTTGCAGGTATTTTGCAAATATACATATGAATGTGTCAACTAAATAGTCAGGAGAAAGAAAAGGCAGAACAGAGGACTGGTCACAAGCAGAGACAGGAATTGTCTGTATCACCAGTTTTTCCATAGGGAATTCCCAACAGGGAATTCTCATCTGCAAGATAGATACCGAGCAGGTGATTAATCAGTTTCCAATTCAGAACAATGATGTCATCATTCTCCTATTTGATAAACTCCCAAACAGAGTTGAATTTCCCCTGCATGAGCTCCCCTGACATGAGGAGATCATGACAGGCTTACTTAAAACCTCTTCTTTTCTGTTTCAGATATCTTTTCCTAGAGAAAAGTTTTCATTATTGTTTACATTCACAAGGTGTCTGTGAAGTGACAGATGATTTTTAGATCTCCAGGCAAGGTGGATGTTTCAATAGGAGGCTCCCACCCCAAAGTAGTGGGGTGAAAAAGTAGCCTATGTACATTCTTGTATGTGACTATAATTAGTACTTCAAGCTCAGAATTATAGATGTTAATATAGAGAGAGGTCAAAACTGTTCTCTCTGAGTACATATAAATATGTTCACAGAGTAAAAAACTATTTTTAGTTCTAGAAGGTATTACAGCTTGTCTGTTATTTAATTTTATTTTTTAACTAAAGAAGGTAAAATGACTTGCTGGAATTTACTTTCCTCCCTTATGGACTTATATTTGCCATCAGAAAAGTACCACACAAGGGACACAGTAGTAAAAGTATGTTGGGAGTTTCAATTAGAGCTTCATGTTGTAGCAAATAAATCGTGTCCCATTCACATTTAATAGGCTGATACAGATACGTCATCCACATGCCATCTGCAGTCAGTTTTTAAAGGACATGATAAACTGTTGGACTGCTGACTTGAGAGCAAAATTTCCTTCCTTGCTGAGATTTTAGCATTTTTCTGGTGGATCTCTAGGAACTTCAGATCCCATTCCTTATAACTATTATGTTGGGTTTTTTTCTCAATGGAGCTGTCACTCCCAAGTCTAATAAAAACTCTCTGTCTTCCTTTTCTGGGCCTTCTAGTTTGACAGTTTCATGTCATAGCTTTGTTCCACAATAAAAACAAAAAAGCTCTGGCTTTTAAGGAAGTCCTTGGAAAACTGTAAGTGATAGAGTCAGCATTTATAGAACATATCACAACAGGTCTGACTGACCTTGGCAGCAATAGGAGATCACCATTTCTCATGGATGAGCTTTTCTTGAATGTCTGTCTTTTGTGCTGTATAAGGCAGAAATACCTTTTCTAGGTCAAGGCTACTACTTTCTGTTTCTCTTACTCTTTAACAGAGATTGTCTACTATAGTTAAGTATTATCTGTTTAAGGAATTTTTCTCAATCCCCTGTGTCTTGTTCTATGGTATCTTAAGATAAATCTACATCACTGGTATTATTTTAAAGTCTTACACTATTTTGTTGAGGATTTTGAATGGTTTACTTTTATCACAGTCAAACTGCAAAGATTAGTGTTTGTGGATGTCCTCCAAATCATCTCCCTTTACTCTGGCTTCCAGAGTGTAATCAACACTGTTTTCTTCTTGGAATGGCCATTGTCCTATTTTTTAAGTTTGAGGGAGTACCAGTTGTAGGGAATGAATAGTCTGTATTGGCTGTTCATCTTTAAAAATGGACTCTTCAGTAGCATGTCTAAGTACAACAGAGTTGAATATACATTTTAATCAGATGCTATGAAAAGTGGAGGGGGACCCCCAGGCAACATCTGAAATGATCAAGTTCCTAACAATTTGTTGAATGCATATAGATTTATAAGAACTGCATGGAGACAGTTTCCTGACTGACAGTTTCCGGACTAATACACTGACAGTAATTAAGTAAAAACAAAGAATAATTTGAAATAAAAGAGAAGAAACTCAGACTTGTTCACAGTTGGAGAATGTAGAAAAAAACCCCCACCATCCTCCTAAGATACCCTTCCCCCTCCTCGCAGTGGAATTTCCCTGCTTTGAAGTTATCTTGAGAAGACACAATTTGCAATTTGCCTAAGAGGTCAGCACGCCCAAAGTACTATACCCCAGTGTAGGAGGTAGTTTCAAAGCTGACAGCCCCCTGGAGGGGGGGGGGAGGATCTGCAAGCATCTTACTTTTTTTTTGAATAAAGTGTGACCTCCACTGGTCGTTGCTCTATTCGGGGAAAAAGGGAAAAAGTCCATCATGGAAGAAGGCCCCAAGGCATTTTACAGGACAAAATCTTGCGGTGTCAGCTGCAAGGTTCCTGTTTGGTTCACTGGAGAAATATGTAATAGGTATTTACATATGTACAAGTGGATCAGCATGGGGGGCAGGGAGAGAGCTGAAGCATGTGCTTGCACTTGCTGAGAGTCATGTATGCCCTACATCTGCCTGCCTGTCTCTCATGAGCATGGGATTTGTAGGTATGTGTTAAAAATAAAAGTAAAAATATCCAATTTCCAAGACTAATGCATACATACTTTTGCTTTATTTTTCTCACTTATGTGTTTCTATAAGAATTGAAAAAATGAAATTATTTTTAAAACATCAAAACAAACAAACAAAAAAACCACCCCCAGACTGTCCAGGTCAGAATTCAACCCACAAAGAGGATGCAAACTCAAAGAACCTTAAAATAGAAAGTACCTTTGAGAAATGTACCATAAAGAAGAGGTTTAAGGAATCTGAGCACAAGTAATTTTTGCTACCATGCCTAGCCACACCAAAGAGAATAAAGGGTAGAAAGACACAATATTTCTGAATTTCCATGTCTTTGTGGGTTTAAGTCAGACCCTTAACCTTATTTGAATATAGTATTTTTGTAGTTTAATACATTTCATACAGAATATATAAAGAAGATTTAATAACTGTCTCTTAGCTGTGGTTTATCTCTACCTCAGAGAAAGCTAAAATGAGTTTCTAGTGAAATGGCTGAAAGAGCATGCACAGTAAGTCTTCTATCAAATTGTTTCCAGTCTTGCTGATTTGTAAAAGATCTTTCAGAAAGATTCTGGCTTTCTATGTAGAATGTTAAAGTTTGATTCTGTGCCCAAAATTTATAAAGCGAACCACAAGTAACCAATGGAAGCCTAGCTTGCCATCTTCTGTTTTTTAAAACTCATGAGATAACTTGCTATCACATGGAATTTGTGCTAGTATTTAACCCAAGTTTTACCCTCAAAAAGAAAATTATATTATAGTGTATTACATATTTCTGGCTGTAATAGCAATTAAATATCTCAGAAGAAATTAATCAAATCCCCAGGCTTCTCTGCCTTTTTGTTTTTCACAAGTGCATCATAGATAAAGGACTAACTTTGTGAACATACTCCTGGGGTAATAAGGACAAAAATGAACAATTCTTATGTAATTAGTCACCAGACACAAGTGTTCCAGGATAAGATCTTCTGAAGTATCATAGCAGAAGTATAAATGGAATACTCAGAGTTGCTGTTGTCAACTATTAAAACTGAAAGTATTCCTGCAGCATTTAGGTTCCCTAGATAGTTCTGCATCAAACTAAGGTATTCTTGTGGTGTTGAATTGCACAAGGGCAGTTAACTGCTTTCCTCCTGCCCCAAAAGCAAACTAGCCCACTGGCACAATTTAAGGCAGCAAAATCAGGCTGGACCAGGCTTGTGTTTGCTCTGCTTCCCTAGCCTTTTGCCTGTCTTAGGTGGTATAAAGGCATCTCTTACATTTGAGTGTGTTGCAATGGTTATTCAAATTTTTAATAGATGCAGTTTTCTAACATTCTAACACAAACATTGGAGTGCAGTAAACTAGTTGACTGGGCATCAAAAGGTATAAACCAGCAGTGTTAATGCAGTCAGTCTCATGGGATCACTACTGCTGAAAGCTGGGACTACAGCCCATGTGTATTATTGTGTATGTTCCAGCAGATTCTCAAAGTGTTCTCCATGCACACCCAAAAAAGGCCAGACAATTTCTCCCTTAACCTACTGGGAAGAAATGTGTTGAGGTGCACATGTTTTCAGACACAGCTTAAGGGATATGCTCCCATAATTACTAGCACTGCTTATAAGTCAGGAGTTAGTGCAGGCACAGCATCCAGGTGTAGGGTTATTACTAGTTCTGCTTTGGAAACATTCTCAAATGTGCCTCTGTGCCATCTGGCATTTCTGATTCAGGAGAATCTCTGTATTTTCTTGTCTTCCTTGAACACTCAAAATCAAGGGTCAAGGTCTGCTTTTTTCTTTTGTACAGTTTTGTTCATTTGGGAGTTGTTCCTAGCATAACGAAGCTGTGGTTTTGCAGTAAGCTTCAGCAAATTTAAATCTGTGCTGCTGCTGAAAATGGTGGTACGGGCTCTCTTTTCCTCCCTGCTCCAGCTGCATATTCTGCTGTCTCCCTAGGGAGAATGAGCATACTTGTGGCTTCAAGGTCAGCTGTGTCAGGAACCATCTGAAAATTAGTGTGTGGCTCAGATCTCAGGTGGATCATTTTGGTATTTTTGATTTGGCTGGTTGTAAGGCAGCATGAGAACTGATGATGAAACAAGAGAGTATTTACCTAGGTCTGAGGCAAGGAGGGAGGGAAGGGTGGTGGGAGTGGGCCTGCTTCTTGGCACACTCCATACTTAGGTTAGCTTAAGCCAATTAGGAAAGAGCACCTAAGAGTCTGCTTGCTAAACTCATAGGTGAAATGTGCTTCTGGTATTAGGGAAGACCAAACACTGGAAAATTCCAATGCTTTCTTTTTTTTTAAAGACTTGCTTTCTGCATAGTGTAATATCCACAGAATTTGAAGCAGAGCCATCATACAGGAAAAATAAATAGTAGATATTGAGTGGAAACAATAGTAAGAGCTAGATCCTCACATAGATCCAGTTTTCCAACTTTTTCCATATAACTCCACTAGTTTTCCCTAAATGTTCTTTGGTGGGGAGAATGTTGAAAATACTCTTAAACACACCAGAAATTATCAAAAAGGTACATGCAGTTCATAAGCTTTAACTGTGATGAAAACTCATTGAAAAAAATTTGTTACTTACCTGTTTTTTTTAATCGATCCAATCCCTCTTCCTTGCAATTCCCACCAAGAAAGGCCCATGAAACCTGTGGTACTGGGGAGGAAGTGATGCCTCAAAGTTACTCGGCATGTGAGTTGGGAAGGGAGCAGGGGGACTGTGAGGGGAAGGGAGGGGGAGCGGGGGAAACAGATGGATACAAGATTATGCTGCAGCTGAGACTGAAATAAAATTTTGCCTTAAAATGGGGTGACTGCTGCTTCTATGAAATTCTTGGGGATAATTCATCTGCCACTTGATAAATTGGCAGGGTTTCTTTCCAGGTTCTCTTTTCTATTCTCCTTCATGCTTTGTATGTGTATACATGTGTGTGAGGTATGTGTATGTAATTTTCAAGATGTCTGGCCCCTTTTTTCTCCTTGGCTAACTTCTGAAATAGAGCTGTCAGGATGATTCCAGCATTTGGAGCCATATTCTTCCTGACAGAATATAACTCTTCTTCACAGTTTTCCTTTTTTATGGCCTGAAGTCAATGGGAATATTCAATGCAAGCTAAGGTCAGGTTCCTGAATTTTAACACAATTTCCCATGAGAACTAAAAGAATGAAAATTCCTTTAAGACAGGGAAGCAGAAGTGGAACAGTAATGTGAGGAGAAAACACTTGTTATGTGGCTTTAAAAAGCAGCTTGAAGAGGTTTCAGATCAAGGGGGGGATGAGCTTCATTTAATCTGTCCAGGAATTTAACAGCAGTCACAGTGTTATCAGTCATTTGTACAAAAGGGTTGAAGTCTCATAGCAACTGGCTATGCTAGCAATCTTGAACTTCAGTAGGCCAGCTGCAAGAAGATATATCAAATTAAGTAATTTCAGAAATGTGTTGAAATATAGCATATACAGTCATACAAACCTATATGATGCGGCAGGATTTTAAGCAATGCTTTAGTTATATTGCTGTGTATATAGCCATGGGCTATACGGAAATACAACCACTCATTTTAGAACATAGAAAAAGGGTCAGGTATGAACTGGTTTAACTGGTTTGTTTATATCTGATCAATGATATTATTTGATACCTTGGGAGGCAGAGATTGTGAACACTTTAGTCAACAAAAAAATTTGTAATACTGTAAAGAAATGGTGATGTTCATTTATTTTCTACAAAGAAAGAGGTTTCATGCCTGTGCCCACCTCCACAGAGTGGAAATTCACAGAGACCTAGTTTTTATCTAGGCAAAGTTTCTCATATATCAGTGGAAATTTTAGATCTCTCTAATAGCGGTTGAACTTTGAAAAATCTAAATTTTCTTGGTTTTCATATTTCTGATGTAAAGTCTTGCATTTTGCATTAGTGAAATAGGATGAGAATGAAGGTGTTGCTATTTACAAACTCTTTGAAGATGTAAGGTGCTATATATATATAAAAATCATCACTTTTGTATGAGTTTGGATGTGCTAAAAATGCAGTACATTTCATTGATGGTAAAGCATCATGATCAATGAAGAATCTGAATATTAAATTTAGAGGAGAGTATTTTACTGCATATGTTCCATTAAGAAAGACAAAATATTCTTTATTCATGTAGTATTTCAAGCTCTTTTACTTCCCCAAATGTCAACTGTCAGACTTTGTTGCCATCCTTTGTAACAACTAAAAAGTGAGACATTTCCCATTTTTCTGTTTGGAGGTGCTTACCTTCCAATAATAATCCTGTCTTATCAATGGTTTAAAAAAACAGGTTTTAAATTAAAACATTGGCTAAGAATTGTATCTTAATTACAATGTACCATTTCAGGGAGTGAGGTAAACTCCACAGTGTAAAACACACTGTAGGTAAAAGAAGTGGAAGCATTCTGGCCCGTGGCAAGACAAACTACAAAAAAATCCAGCTTTATAAATCACGAGCAGTCCAATTACATTTAAGCTTTTTATGGAAAATCTACTCTACAAAATATTTAAAGTATTGAAAGTGCCTCTGTAAATTTTGCACTCTCTTTTAATTTCTTTAATCTTTCCATAACAATTATTTCACATTCTGTTTTCAGTCTGCTTCATGTTCTCTTGTCTTACCTCTCCCTCCTCCCCCTCCTCCACACCCTTTCTCTCTTTCTCATGTAATCCCAGAGCTGTTAGAAAAAATGCTGCTTTTTTTTTCTATATAATGTGCTTCAGCTTTAGCAATTTTCCATTTCACTTCTTTCTTGTTATACTTTTTCCATTTAATATTTCAGGAGTAAAATCATTCTATTTTAAGTTGAGCCAAATGCACTGTCACAATGTATTGCCCCATGTTAGTTTTTTAAAGTATGAAGTTTATTTGCAGTTTCCTGTGCTCTCCATTTGACTGCTATTAAAGGAGGAGAAGGGGAATGTCTTAACTTTTACCATCAGCAGCAGGTGTATTTTCACAACTGTCACTGTTACTCATTCCTCATCTAGTTTGTAGTAGCATGGAAGCTCTGCAGGATTGCTTACACAGCCTGGGTCTCACAATAACACAGCTTGTTTGTAGGAAGACACTGGTCTGGATCTAAAATGATCACAATATGTTTTAGGGGATGGTGTAGTCTGAATATTTCTAAGGCAGGAAATAAATTGAATTGTATACTACAAAAAATTGTTAGGACAGTGCAGTGTTGTGTGGGCAGGTATGGAGCTGGTTCGGAGGTGGAATGCAAGTGATTTTAAGTAGAGTCCAGGATGTTTGAAATCAAAGAAGCCTTCATCAACAGAGCACGTTCTACTAGTAGAGGCTGTATTTCTGGAGTAAATGAAGACTGAAGGAAACAGTAAGGATGATTAATTTTACTACTGATTTGTGTATATTAGTACAGAAAACATCTCTTTGCATTTAATCCATGTCTGTTCTGTCCTACCTAATACTTCCTTAGAGTTTATATAAAAATGCTATATAAAAGTGGACAAAAGTGATGATACCACTTATGATACAACAAAGCTGGCAAATACTACAGTACCACAGCATTTAGGCACCATGGTGATAGATGCCTTAGAGATACATATAAGAGAGACGAACAGAATGAGTCAATGTATTACCCAATTTGCATAAAATTTTTCATAAAATAAATTGCAGTGTTTGAGAAAGAAAATAAATATTTGGTGTTTCGTTGGGTTGAGTTGCTATGGTGTTGTAGTGAAAAAAGCAAAACGATGAAAAAACAATCTAAGCTACAGTTCACTAAGCAGTCTTCTAAGTAATAAAGTGAATATGAAAATAGGCTCTAATTGTGTAGAGGTTAGTTATGAGACCAGCTAGTGTAATGGCAGCCTTTCCTGTCCTCTTCACTTAGGAAGATTTTAATCACTGATTTCAAGAAACTCTGAAGAGGGTTTTGCAGCAAGTGCTGTGAATTTCTGTATTTACTCCTTAGTTTGGCTTTCGACTTGGTGGTAGAAACAGCAGTTTTTGTCAGCCTCTGAGAACATTTTCTGATTTTCCTTTCAGTTGGGATGAACATTTATTCTGTTTTACTGGGCTTCTTTTTGATTCAGAAGCATTTTTAATAGATTCTTCAGTCCAAGGGGAATGAGTGCTCTCCTTTGCATGCTCTTCTAGAATAACATCTGGTTTCAGCAGACCTGTTAAACACATGCCTAAGTGCATCCTTAAATATTTGGTTGGTCATATGCCTAAAGGAGTACAGTAGGCACATTAAAGAGCAGGATATTCTTAAGTGCTTTTTTGAATAGGGGCCTAAATGGGAATGAAAAGACAATTATGTACTGAAAAGGCAACTATTTTAATTGCATGTATTAATTAGCCAAGTATTTGTTTCATTTACTGACATTATCTTTTGTAGTTATATAATTTTAAAGATTACAGAAAAAATATTTCATCCCAATTTTGTTCAATATATTTGTTTTAATAAGTATAATTTAGCTGCAAAGGTATTGATAAAGAGTAAGTGGTTGCTTCCGTTCAGCAGACATATTTTGCTAGTAAATGCAATACTGAAAAAAGTGTTTAGGAGGGATAAAGAAAAAAGAACATTGAGGACTTCATGATAACTTTCTGGAAGGTGCATCAAGGTTTAAGAATTTTGTACTGTTGCTACAGTGTAATTATTTTTCAATTGTTACTTCTGACAGAGAGGGAAGTAACCTAGTTTTTATTTTAGGCATGAATGAATGAGCAACTGTAAGAATTAAGTACCCCAAACAGAATAAACATGTCATTTTTTTAGCTTATGAAACATTTGACTCTAATAATGCAGCTCAAGGAAGTCATACTCTTTTCTAATGAGTGAATGGCTTGAAAAGTGTTCTGTATCACAGTCTGACAAAACTAGTTACTTTATCGAATTTGCAGTCCTTTTGCTTGAGGCAAAGGTAAAAAATTTAAGGATAAGTTAACATATTCATCCCTCTTATGAAACTGCATGGTACTCTTGTAAGCTTCCATAGGAGGTGGAAAATCCTGAGCAGAAATTATAGCAAAATTAGACATCAGCATTACACTAGAGTTAGTCAAATTAGAGCTCAATAGAATAGGTACCTGGAATATATGTTTTTTAATTCTGCTTAACTTTTACTGAAAACTTTCTCAAGAATGCTATATTTTGCCAATATTTTTCCTTGCAGATAACTTTAAATAAAAGGAAACTGTTCCCTGAATGCATACTTATGCAAGCATTTGGAATGCGGTGTGTTTTCATTATGACTGAGCAAATTCAGCTGTGAGCAACTATACAGCAAAAAGTAGAAAAAATGAATGCATCTTTGGAAGTAAATTACATTGCAGTACCCAAAGAATTGGGATCTGCCTTTTATAATTTGGACATGAGAAAACGAAAATAAAAATAAGGGTTCAAACTAGATTCTCCACTGCTTTCAAATGCCTTTATAAAAAATGGAATTGAAATGCAGTATAGGGACTGACAGGGCTTACAAATATTTTTCTCTTCATTTTCAACATGTGCTCATCAATGTCTACTCTATAAAGATTCTGTCTACAACTCAAAAAGCCTTTCTAAATGAAATTCAGCAAAAACAATGATCTGATTCAGGACAGTCATTTAGATAGTGTATACCAGTGTATTTGTGCACATCTATGTCTATGGAGACGATTTAGGGAAGAGGTAGGGAAAAGACAATCCTGATGCTGTTATTTGGAAAGTATGTCTACCCTGAATGATGTTGCAATGTCTAAAAGACTAATTAGATTGCATGATTGCATGACTCTCCAGAGTTTTGCATCTCAGCAATAAAATACCCACAGAGTCATTTATCGTGTCAAAGGGTAAGTGGTATTTTTTGGGGTATTCATCTGGATAGATGAAAAACAACCACTGCAGTTTGGGAATTTATAGATATATAGACATGACCTATGAATGAGTGGTCTGCAAGATTACACACTGAATGTGCTTCAAATGGCAACATGAAAGGCATTTCTGTGCATAAATATTAGATGTCTCTTTTAAACTTTGAGATACTTTCAGTTACAGCCAGCCCTCAAACACTTCTGGATGCTTCCAAATGCAGTATCACAGTGGAAGTCAAAAAAAATGTGGAGTGAGTCCACAAAGGTATAAGGAAGTGGATTTTGCAGTTTGGATGGTTTGGTTCTATTAGCCCAAAGTGATCTGTGTTGCAGGCAGGCCAGCCTGTCTCTGCTAGTGCTGTAGTCATGTTCAGCAGTCTTCTTGGCTGAAGTCCAGTGATGATATCTCTGGATCATCATTTTTCTAAATGGTATGATTTTTTCAGTGAGGACTTTGGTCTTGAGTCTGCAAAAATCAATGCTTTTGATTGACTTTAAAAATACAAACAGTGCAGTCCTTTGGGAAAGACCTTTGATTTCCAAAAACATGTCAGGCTGGACTATACAGAAGACTTTTATGCTTAGTACAGTAAGTACTTATCTTGCCTAATTTCAAAATACCATAGATCAGCTACAGGATAAGGCCAGGAGCATTTGCACCCTGATGTCTGCAGTACAGAGACATGTCTTTTTTGGATATTGCCAGGAAAAATGCAATCTAAACCATGCATTAGCCATGCAGAGCAGCATGGTCTTTTCCATCTTCTTCAAGCCCTTATGGAACTCACAAAGTAAGCATTCTTTTCCACAACTAACCTATATAACTTACAGCTGTTATATAACTGGTAGCTGTTAGTGGTCTATCAATTATATGTGTGGAAATTTTGCCCTCCAGAACTCCCACTTCAAAAAGTTTCCCAACTAACAGTTTCCTGAATGTCCAGGGATAAGGGACTGCTAAGAGCTTAGTAACTAGGGCCTTCTCTTACAGAAAGGGAGTCTTAGTTGTCTTTTCGGTATAAGGTATTTAATTTTGAAAAATTTACTGCATTTTATTTTTTTATTAGGGTGTTGAATCCTGGGTCTCTCCTGCTTCAGGTTGTAATCCACATTGCTCACCTTTCTACCATCTTATTTTCTCTGTCTCTCCTATTGAAAGTTTTTGGCAGGACAGGAAAATACTTCTGCATCTTGCTGTCTTTGGGAGGAAGGAGTGTGTGAGGTGTGAGGTAGGACTCATTGTCCTTTGGATTATGAAAACAGTGCTTATAAGGAGACTGTATGTTGTGATTCTTAGGTGGATGGAGGTATGTTCTCCTACGCATGCTAAATGTAACATAACTGTGTAGATTAAAGGCTTTGAATAGTCCCTTCCCTTTGACATTTCCAGTTTCTCCTAAGTGCACTGACTTTCCTAGGTCATTTCTGTCATGTGCCATTCCTAGATCTCCCCACGACTTATTAAGAAATTTTACTAGCTAAGTTGGATGCCAGAAATTCTATTAAGTGGTAGACTGTCCACTCCCCACTGCCCCCCCACCACCAAAGAAAAGATTTTTTTTTATATTCAAAAAGTTGTTAAACAGTGCATTACTGGAGTAGGGAAAGACTGAAATTGCTCCTTATGCACATTTTTTACTATGTGGGTGGACTTTGGTAATGCAAAGTAGTTCAAGAATACTGTTATCAAGAACTTGGCAATAGGGAATCATGAGGGCAGAGGAATGTCTTAAACCCTTTCTTCTTCAGAATTTAAAAGCTTGCCTTATATCTGTTGGGATTCCCCTTTTTTTTTTCCCCTGGGTTTGTCTTTGATTTGTCTTAAAATGCAGATGACAAGAGAGAGGTTGGGAGTTGGAGCAGAGTGAGGGGGAAAGGTCTTCAATATTTTGAATATACATCCAAAAGAGCCTATTTTTAGTCTATAAGGTCTGATGCATTTCACCTAATTTCAGGTGCCTAGGTAAGGGGCAAAAAGGGTGTCACTGAATTTTTCCAATTGGATATGGAAAGTGATGGTCAATTCCAAATTGCTCACCCCACCTCTGGTCTTCTTGGTCCTTCACCAGTGATTGTAAGGCAGAATGAATTAGCTTGCCACTTAGGAAACAGGTATTTTAATGAGATTAAAATTCTCGCCTTAAAGGTCATATTTCCTATGAGGTGTTAGTGCTAAAGAATGGAAAGAAAAAAGACTGATTGGGATTTTCAGATGTTTAACTTCCATTGATTTTAATGGGACTACATGAATGCTCTGAAATCTAATCAGGTTCCTGAGTACCTTAAGAAACTATGTCTGCAAACCTGAGTTACAGTGAAAACAAATAAAATTAAATATATTAAAAGCTAAGCCATGCAAGAAAATAAAAATTTGGTGCTTTAGACAATCCAGTAGCTATCAAAATACTAAATTTTTGCCCACTCACTTCTTAGTAATTGGATCTTCAGTTTGTTTAGAATGGCCTAAAAACCTATAAAACCCATAGGATTTTATGAAGGAAAAAGTTATTTATGAAAATAAACACAGTCAATAATTGATGGTAATGGGAAAAGTTTAAAATGTAGCTTAATTTTTGCCTACCTGCTTATATCTTTTTTTCTGATACAAGAGGTTTGGACTGGAGTTTCGTTTAATAAAGTATGCCTGCTGTGATGTTGCTGCTGTTTCTAAATGGGATGTCTCATTCCTCCTAATCAGGAGCTCCACTATTCCATTCTATTGGGCAAGCACTTGTTCACTCAGGGCTCCACTGACTTCAAGAGGGTGTAGTGCCAAGGTGTTAAGGCTTCCAGTGTTAAGGCTTCCATGTAGAATTTTGCATGAAAATTTTTGCAGGATTCAGCCTGAACTTGCCTGTATTTGTCTTTCTTGCAGCTGAAAGATGCTATCCTGTAATAACAGCACCAGTCATCTTTTAGTAGGGTATTACAGAAAGTGAACAGCACTACATTTATGATAAACAGGAAATTGTATACTATTAATTGTATACTAATTAATAGGTATTAATTAGCATATAAGGACATGTACATAGAAAACTTACGAACTAAAATGGAGAGTGTGTTCTGATACAGTGATTTTTTTGCTGGTTATGTTATGAGCACATATTATTATGCAATGTCCCAGGTTAGAGACAAATTTTCCAGGTGGGAAGCACTCTGAATAAAAAGCCTCCCCCAGCAAAGGCCTCTGACACCCCCTCCCCCACCACAACAGAAGCTCTTGGATGAAAGTGGAAAAAAAATAAAAACCAACTGTTTATTTAATAACACACGCAGGGTGCCCTGCAAAGCACAAGGGGAAGGGGAAAGGGAGAAAGAGGGAAAAAAAACCAAACCCAAATTATTAAACCTGGGTGAACAACTGAAGAACTTTAGTGTCCTTTTCCTCAGGTGCAGCTTCGCCCACTCCGGGGATCCCCGGAGAGCCGGGTGGAGTTGCTCCGGTGGCTCCCTGGGGAATTCTTGTCTACTGTCCTCTGGGGGCTTCTTGGTTTCTCAGGCGAGAAAAAGAAAACAGTCCAGAATAGCAAAAATCCAGAACGGGGACAAAAAAAGGAGAAAAACCAAAATCCCAGGGAAGGGAAAAAAAAAAACCTAGCAGCCACCACCGAGAGGGGCGAGGCTAGACTAAGCAATAAGCCTGGGGGAGTTTTCAAAACAACCCGCGCCCGGCAGTTTCTCCCGGCTGCTGGATGCAATTAAAGCTACAGGACCACATTTCTAAGCACATATGCAAACGATAGGGAATACAAGTGTCATAACATCACCCCAAGACATGCAAATAAGCAAATATTTGTAGAAGTCCTCTATGATTTAGCATTTTTAGATAATTTCAGAAGGAATAGCTGGCATCTTTTTTTTTCTTATAAAAACAGTTTCATAGAGTTAGAAATCACTGGAGTGAGAACTGAAATTTTTTAAAGGATCCAAAAGGTATTATTGTTACTCTAGTTTTTCACCTGTCATTTGTTAACAGTAATATGGAGTAATTTCTAGTATCTGTTTCAGCAGAATATTTCAAGAATAATGCAAATCTGTGGCAAAAATTACTACTTGAAAAACTTCTTGTATATTATATAGTGCTACCTATGAATGCAACTGTTGCATAAATGGCATCAATATGCCAGTAAATCTGATTTGTCTGTATAGGTGACATACCCATCTGTAAAATACATCAGAAATAAAGCCCAGGTGCATCAGGAAGGTGAAGTTAACTAAGATCTTTAGTGAGGTGTTCAGTAAAACTTTATTTTGTTCATTATAATAGGGGGAAATCAAATAAATGCTAGATTCTGCAACCAATGAAGTAATTTAATTCCAAATATTATAACCATAAATTTTGCATACCTAATAAATGTCTTATTTCTGTATTCAGGCATGATCATAAATTTTTTAACTAGCTTACTACTGAGTTAATTAATTCCAGAAGTATCATTACTGACATGTTACTTGGTTAAAGCAACCATCCCTCTAGACCTTAAAAATATTTCTGGCACATTTACAAAACCCAGTGATTTATATATTCCTTCCTACTACTGTGGTAAAATGTTGATAAATTTAAGTAGCCTGTGTTTGCTAAGCATTTTTTGGTTTTCTTCTTTTCAGAATAAAAGAAAAAATCTCTATTGAATGTGCAATGGAAGCAAGTGTTTTTCCAGTTCAGCAGTTTCTGCTGAATTGTAAACAATCATGTTGTTCCAAAAGGAGAGTAGCATGGTCCGTAACTCCGACAGCTAGTAGTAGTTTAGTTTACTGCTTCTACCACCTGCCTTCTGACTTAATATTGGAAGCAAGAAGCATGCAATTAAGTATGAGGAAATGAAAATAAATGACACTGTTCATTGCACATTACAAAGTGCCTGGCAGAAAGAATGCAGCTTGCCTGGACCTGATGACCCCAGGGGAAAACATGTCTTGTGCCTGGGAATGTGCCAGCAAATCGGATACTGACCCTGGCTTTATCCACTATCAAATGTTTTGGTTTCCTTCTTAACAATTTGAAACTTTTTTTTTTTTTAAATTTTTAATTTATAATCAAGTTCTGAAAAGCAGGGAGATATAAAATGAAACATATACTGAGTGTGTAGTAGAAGCTACAGGAGACCAAATATGCAGAGATACTTTCTTTATAAATTCTTGAGAAAAGTTATTTGGATTACATCCTGAATTGGACCAATTTGAACTGGTTATTAAATTCTAAGTCTTCTAATGTTGGAAGAGGTTTTTGAAAGATTAATTCCATATAAGCAGCAATATTGCATGCAGTGCAATATTACTGGGTATATACCTCAAACCCTCCCCTCATTCCAGAGTCTGAATGCTTAAAACCTGTTTAATTTTAAAATGCCTCTTCTGTGAATGTTACACTCTTTTTCCTATATATGGCTCATACAGTGGTAAGAACATAAAAGTCATAATTGTTTTTAAGTAATTTGCCCTACATTGTCGAAGCATCTTTACAGAGGTTAGGAAATGCTATCCTGATATTACCGAATAGGAAGAAACTGCACCATAGAGAAATCTGATGGCTTGCTTAGAACACATTACACAAAGAGTAGTTGAAAGTGAGATAACTGATTGAGCAAGTAAATAAAGATTTTAACATAAATCATGTTATTTTGCTACAGAAGTCAAATTAATCTTTTTTTAGATGAATGTAGGTGCATTACAGATGAATTAACACATTATAGATTATTGTAATGCATTAATTCAGCCACTACTCTCCAATTTAGATGGCCATGTATAAATGGTGGGGAAACTTTCATAACGAAAGAAGAAGCAAGTAGGGACTTTCATGTGTTCATGATCTGGTACAAAACTAGAACTCAGATGAGCTATGCCAAAATTTGTAAACTTTTCAGTGAAGCGAAATAGCCAGAGAATATTATAGAACAGATAATTTCAGGTAGAAATGCTGCCAGGACTAAGCAGTTTTTAATGATTTCATCTTGAAGAAAGGAGCATCTTGGTAGCTTGATGGGTATTGTTTTGAGTATAATTTTTTTCACCCCATAACCCAAAGTAAAACTCAAGAGTGCAAACTCAGAAGGAATTGAAACCTTTTAGGGAGTCGCAGCTCCTCCATTCCAAAACCACCAACTTTCACGTTTCTGGCTGTATGCAAGTACATTGATATTTTCTTTCTTTAATATTGCATGCATACTCTATGGAAGGATTTTTCATATTTCAACAGCATTTTAGGTAAGTTCCTCATGGTCTATGAAAGGTAGTCTTCTTTACTGCACTTCTTCATCAGACTTTTTAGACCCCCAATAGAAAAAAAAATTTATTTGATGCCAGTCATTCAGCCTCTTCTAGTTAAAAATCATGCCTTTCAGAGATGCTTTCTATCCATAGTCCTGCACATGAAATATGGTTGACAGCTATATTACCACACTGCAGATTGCAAAGCAATTCACATTCACACTTCTAAGTGCCTCTCCTTTCAAGACTTATGGATGTATGCCAAATTACTTGCATTGTGGTATATGGCCTTCTATATGTACTTTATCGAATAGGTCTCTGGTTTCCATTAAAATCAATGAAGTAGAGACCAAAAGTGCTTTTCTGAAGTGTTTACTAGATGTCAGTCAAGGTTAATAACAAAATATTTAATGTATAATCTGCACCTTCAATATTTCTCAATGTTTATCTTTAAGAAGATGTTTTCTGAATTTAGGATGGAAATTCCCCAACTAAATTTAAACGTTGAGTTAGTGTTAAGTCCAGCTGTCATTGTTTGCTCCCCATTAGTGTCTCTGTAAAAAATGAATATATGATTTCATACCCTATTTAGGAAGTGCTTCCAAATGTAATGGACCAGCAGGCATTTAAGGAGCCTAAGGTCTTATGTTAACAAAACCATCATGGTTATCTCGAATTAAATGGGAAAGACACAAGATACCCTCCAATGCCATTTCTTCTAGACAAATTAGTGGCTATGCCATGTCGTAAAGCCTTGTTCTTAGTCATTGTGTTTACATATTTCATTACAGCAGTTCTTTGTCAGAGATGTTAAAGTGGATGATAAACAGGGATGGCATAATAATGTAATCAATTTATTAATAATTATTAAAATATTAGTATGATTCTTTTCTGGCATATTACTATGGTAAATGAGGCAAACTGGTGGATTTTAAAAATAAAGACTTGTGACAAACGTAGTGACAAACCTAATTTTTGGGGAGAGGAGAAAAGAGAGATGCTCTAAAGATATCCAAGTAAAATATGGACTCAAGTGAATTCAGTCAGTGTAATGAAAGATTGACTTAAAGGGGGAGGAAAGGCATGAGTTTATTTATTTACTTTTTCAATTATATTATTAAATTATCCCTTACGACTATGGTACTTAGAAGAAAGCAATACAGTTTTAAAATTGTCTTGAGATTTAGTGCGGAAAAAAAGAAATACATGGAAATCATTATCACTGGCTTTTGTCAGATATCCTAAACCCATGAGGTTTTTGTTCTTGTTAAAAGGATGTGTGTTACCACAGTGGGGTAGGTGTAAGTTGAACTAGTGACTTGTTTTTCCATATAACATTGTATTTTTGTAGCCCAGAGTTTGACTAAGCTGTGTTCTCCAAAGGATAAATGAACTATATGCAGTGTTTTTCACTTGAACTGTACCATATGTGAAAACTCTTGGTCTGTGTCTCAAAGATCTTCTGTAAAATCATCTGCTGTGGTTAGGAAATGACAGTATGTCCATTTATCAAAATGACTTGAAAGAAAATACCAAGAACATGGATGTAAATGTGCTAGAGCACTTGCATTAGGTAATTCTCCATAAGTAAATTTGAAAGTGAAGCAAACTGATGCCCTTTAGAAGAATACTGGCCTAATTAGTAAGACAGAAAGTTTGCTGGCTAATTTCAAAATACAGAAATGAAATTTGTTATTAAACACAGTTTTTAAGAATTCCTATACTGGAACACTCTTCCTCTTGTCTCTGAAAATAACCCATGGAGGGTACAAGTAGATTACAGCCAACATTGTGAGTACAGCATGGTCTTTCATTTGATATGCCCACATACATTTGACAGTTGCTTCTGGCAGCCCTAACCTCCATGAGCTCATCTAATCTCTTGCAACATCTATCAAGAGTGTCACAGAAAAAGAGTTTGTCCACTGAAGTGGTGGAATGGAAAAACAGAGTCTCACAAGTGAGAACTATTTATGCTTCCTTCACCAAGCTGTAAAGACTCAGCCAGCCATGGTTACATAAGCCTCTTCTGCAGGGTTTCGGCAGCTCTAAACATCCTCAACTAAGGTGACAAAAATCAACAAAAGTACCCAAAAAGAGGCTGTAAGCAGCACGAAAACAAAAAAAAGGCAGAAAAATTAAACTTATGAAAAAAGATGCAACCATCATTTTACGTTAAAATAACTCAAATTTAGAAAACATTTTAAAGCTGTTCTTAGTTCTTTGCCCAGGTTTTCTCTTGTATTTCAACCAGATGCTGGAGATGAGGAAAATGTGGACCAATAAGATGCCTGAAGTGGTTTAGAATGAACATTAATGCAAGATGCATTTTTGAGTCTATAGGAAATTTCCTGTTAATAGCAGCATGTAGTGAACAGAGAAAAAAAAATTTCAGCTCAGAACTACTGATGCTAAAGTTGAATTCTGCACAGATTTCTGGAGAAACCCTTTCTAGAAAACAGAGGAAAATTATGGCACAACAGTGACTGCCACCTGCTGCAGTTCTGAGGTAAAATGTGGGTGCCAGGATATTGTTTCCCAGCTGTTATTAGCTCATTGGTGGTTTCTGTAAATGTGCTCCAAGAGAACTGCTCTGGAGACAGCTAACCAGATTTTCAGGTGCTGACAAAAGAAGACATTATGAGTGTGAGGAAAACATCAAATTCTCACTTTAAGTCCCTGGTCTCTAGTACAAGGACTTTCTGCCTGGATATTTTGTACTAGCTCTTTAATTTGTCTATTTTTGTCTTCTACTGTTAGCCTGAAAGACCACAGCAAGTCCAGAGCTGTGGTATAATAAAATCCAATGTTTCTTACAAAATATTGAAAGCAGGCTTATATACTTATCCAACAGAAACATTGGAGACAGTTTTCTACATTTTTGGTTTAGCTTGAACGTGGAGACCAAAGTCATGACTGCTGGTCCAGAGCTGCAAAATATAACAAAGTTAGCATTGAAACGTGGCTGGTAGAAGATGAGGATGCTGGTATTTCTTCACAGTGCATATGTGAGTGTGGTCCAGTATGATGTTAAGTCTAGCTCAGAATGTATCTTGCCTTTTTGGCCCCAGAATTGTGTGGAAAATGATGATGACAAATGAGTATTGAACACTGTTGAAAAAATAATGGGAGGTGGTGATTTTTTACAGTGAAAAGGAAAAATCTCTTCAGAAGACAAAAAATGTGATCTATTAGCATAATAATGTTATCAAAGATCAAGTGTTATAGTATTTTATATTTTTCCACTGCTCTTCCATAAACATACAACAATAGGAGGTTAATATATCAAATGTATACATAAAGTCTTCCCACTGTGCATAACTGTTTCATATATTACTGTTATATCTTCTGAGATTAAGTAAACACAGAACGTAATGTACTGCACATAAATATAGCACTACTGAATCATAATAAAAATTTAAAAATACCTTTTACCATGAGAACTGTGTCAGAATCTCTCAGTGAAAATGTTGGTTAGCTGAAATGAGAAGGCTTTCTTTTTTTCTTTTCCCAGAAATACACCAATTTTAGCAAAACTTCAGTTTCAAGAAGGATTTTCTGGTTAAGCCTAAATAAAACCTAGCATAGACAACCAGCCAATGGATGTCTATGAACCAAGAGGAAACAAAGGTCAGTTTGTATTCTGTTTTGCATAGGAGGCTCGAACCTGGATTTTCCACTTATGTGAATGCCCTCCCTCTTGCTGGTAGTTTGAGTTTCCCCCACCGAATGTGGTCCCATTGTTTTAAATATGTAAGTGACCATATGAAAGATGAAGCCTCAGACCTGTTCTAGCATAGCCACATGGGAACTCAAGGGGAGAAAATGATGTTCATGTTATCAGAAAAAATTTGCATATTTCCAAAATCAGTTCTGATGAATTTGAAAGTAACAAGGATTTGAAAGTTAAAAAGGGACATTTGGAAGATATTAATGCAATATTTTAATAGGTAAACACTTCAACAGTTAGCAACCTCCCTATTTACTGTAAGCAAAGTGATGGTGCGTACCAGAATTCACATGGCAGAGGGAGAGAAATGTTTCCCATGTTTGTAATCTGTGGAGATAGTGACAACTTCTTGTTATGGCTAAGAAGAGTATGAATTCAATTCTTCCTACAGACTTCTGGAAAAGCAAACCCCACTAAACCAGCTGTGGCAGGTCTGCCCAAGCAGCAGGCAGCCGAATGTTGGAGCCAATTGCTAATCCCCCAAAGTGACAACGATGAGTTCAGGGGTCCATGGGCTGAAGACAACATGAAAAAGAAAGAAATGAAGACAAACCCTTACTACATTCACTTCTGTGACCTTGTATGGGTTTGCCATAATATCTTCTTACCCTACATCTCATTTCGCTATCAGGCAGTCTCCTGAAACATATATTCTTTGCTTGTCCCCTTGATAGAAGATTTTACTTTATTTAGAATGTTCAACTCTATTTGCAAAGGCAGGATAAAAAAGCATTTTATTTGTGCTATGAAATGAGAGAGTGAAGCAAGCTCCTGCAAACAGGCTGCTTTGTTGAGTCAAATTTATACTCTCATTTTGAGTGTGGAGCTTATACCATTTTTCACTTCACAGGAAAAGATACGCTTTACGCTAATGCGTAGTAATCTCTGTACAGTCCCAACTCACTTTCTCTGCTTTCAGCCATACCCCAGTGGGAAATTTCTCTGAGAAATTAACATGGGAATCAGCTCTTAACTTCATTTTCAAATCTATTTATCAGTTAAATTTTTTCGTACTGTTATGACAAAGAGATTTTACTAATTAATACTAATAGATCTGTGATAACAGATAAAAGCCAGACACTGAAAACTCCTACATGTGGACCATTCACTTTCCTGGTACATTTTGAACATGAAATAAGTTAAATTACTGTTATTTTATAAACATTTTTTAAATTGGAAAACTGGTGAGTGAAAAAATAAGGCATTCACCAAGTATTAACTATTAAGAGTGAAGTTCATTATAGATGGTCTTGCACTGTTTTTATTTTCTCTGATCAGTATAATAGAGTGGTTGTATATAATAGATGATGCCAGCTATTTCTGTATGGGTGTCTTGTAAAAGCTAAATAAATAAAAAGTGACTTAGCTTTTATTTACCTTGCAGCAGGTGAACAAATAAGGTGACAGTGAAATAAATTATTTTTTCCTGCCAGCTAAGCATGTCGTCAATCCTTCTTACTAAAGTAATGAAGCAGGGAAACAATATTTTGTTTTCTTTTCACTGTGGTGGAGGAGTTTTACATCAAAAAGTAAGATAACACTTCAAATTTGAGGATAGCTGGGGCATGGTATCACAGTCTGCCTCCTAAGTCATGTACTGCTTTCTGTTTTAAAACAATCTGAAATGGCTCTAGACTATCCTGTCATGAGTATTGCCTCCTAGAAATTGCTTGCATAACTTGTAAAGAACACATATGGACAATTTATTTGGTGTCTCAGAGTCGCTCTGTTGTGGAAATTTTATCTATGTACTGCACAGGATTTCTTAAAGGAAATGTTTGTGTCTTCTGTCCATAATCAGACGCTCAGAATTTCTTGTAAAAGTGGGACTGTCAAGAGCTTGTGCAAAAGAAAAAAAAAAAAAAATCCTCATTTACTTCCTTCTAATTCATTCTTTCACTTGGGAGTCCAGGCTTCAGTTTAAATTTCAGGGATGCCATTCAGAGCAAAGTATTTGCAGAATTTTAAAAATGGCCTTTTATAAAGGCAGCAGTGAAAATGGTGATCTGTTGTTTACTTTCCCTGACAAAATTGCAGGGTGGCTTTTCTCCATGGGCCTTTGATATTAGACTATTTAATCCACTTTCTCTACCAGTCCTGGACTTCTGAAAACTTCTAGACTACATACATATGACAGCTCTGAGAAGTAGTGGGAGGAAAGTGAAAGACGGTGCAAAACTGAATTTTGTGGCAACTGGGCAAATTGCCAGTAAATTCAATGAAGTTTTTCATTAAATTCAGTGTGTTTTACATTAAAGCTGAATTTGGCCCACGGTCTACAGGTATTAAAGTTATACAGCTTCAAAAAGTTACATGAAATTTTACCTACTTGAAAAAATTCAATATAATGTTGAATCTATTTTAAAGCCACTTGAAGAAGTACTTTTAAATTATCTTTTAAGGATGTATATGGTGTTTGGCTTCTCTCTTTAATTTCTGTCTGGATGGATCAGATGAAGCACATGGTGATTGGTTCCCAGAGTTTTCTGTACACATTCAGCAGGACAAAACTAAAATATGTATACATTTGTTTTTAAGAAAATTCTTCTGTTGATGGGGGATTTTCTTTATGACTGTTGTAGAGTGATAGATAATTAAGATTGTTCTCACTTTTCCCCTTTAAATTTGTCTTACATTGATGTTCTAATAATGGCCAGCTCCTTTCATCAGTAAATGTCCAGGAGTTATGGACCTTAAGAGCTCTACAAAGAAAGATGCACTTTCATGTCCTAGAGGAAGTGGAAAAATGGTATTTTTTTCCTGCCCATCCTAAGGAACTATGAATAGAGAAGTTCAAATAGGACAGATTGAATAAGACAGTGAGATCTGCCCTATTTAGGATCCACTCTTCTAGTTTTGCAACTACTGGCTAAGCAATAGGAGATATTTGCAGACAAGGAGTGTTATCAGTGATTTTTTTGATGGAAGGCCTTTGGGAGTATTCTGGACAGCAAATCATAGGGTGATGTGTAGGGAGATACAGGGAATAGATCAAAGCTACGTTTTCTCTTTGCATGCAAATAGCAGTGAGTTTTACAGTACACATTTTGCTTGGCTGAGAACGTTATGTTCATTAGCTCCTAATTCTCCAGCCAAACCCATAGGGGAATGCAGTTGAATGTACCAGGTAAGTTCAAGTAAATTATGTGAATGGAAACGTGTTTTCATAGTGAACACTTCACAGCTACAAAGCCTCAGGTCACACATTTGAATTCCACACTATGCAGTTCCCAGGTCAGAAGGCAAGATTCCTGACCAAAGACTATGTGCTGACCCTTTTGGAATAAGCAAATGTCATCAATTTATTCCCTTGTGTCTGGGTACCATTTGCACTATCTGGGAATCTTGGGACCAAGAAGACACTACAGGTGCCTTGGTACAGAAGAGAAAGTTGTATTCACTATATCCTATAAATTCATATCCTGTAAATTCATTCAGAGACACCAGTTTTGAGCATTGCCAAGTTAACTTCTATTAACAACACATCTCTAAGATGAAGAACTTTAGCAGGGTTTGGTTCATAACCAGACAGGTACTGAGTTATTCCAAAACACAAGAGTTGGCAGTTACTTAGGTTAGAAGTCAGCACACGGTGCTCAAAGCACTGCTCAGGGGAGTTCGGCCGGTTTGCTTTGAACAGACCTCCCCACCTCCTACCTCACTGGTTTTGTGTATAACAGGGTGGTAGTCCTGCACGAGGCATGAGGGGGCTGTTTTTCCAGCAGCGTTCACAGTCTTCAACCCCAACAACAGCAAAAGCTACAATCTTTTGTGTAAGTCTGCCCTCTTTCCCTGTTACAAGTTTTTCTCTCCATGTTTTGATCAAACTCCAATTATTTTCTTTTAAAAATATAATTTTAAAATATATCCAGTTACTTAATTTTCTCTCAATGAATTTCCTTCTGTTCATTTCAAGCACCCCTTTTCATTGCTGGCAGTGATGACAATAAACTGACTTCCATCCTATATTGGTTATGCCACATCAAAGTCCTACTCAGGCTGAAAACTCCCCTCCAGCAATTAGTCACTATTTTAATAATATCACTGATTATTTAACTAATAATGCAATAACCTCCAAAACACTAGAAGAGACAAGAAAGAACCTGCTATTCTTGATGGTTTTTATTGTTATGCTCCTGTCACCACAAAGAGTATCCCTTAATTATGTATTTGAATTATTGATGTTTCTCAGTTGTGGAGAAGCCTGTCATCTGGGTACCTTTTGTTTGAATTTCTATCATTTTATTCTGCCAAATCTATATAGAAAAATATGGCATTTACTGTAGTTTACTGTATATTGTCAGTAAACTCACCCAAACAAATGAAGGAGGACTTCATCTTTCAGTGACATGAAACACAGTTGAAAGAAGAAAAAAAATCACACAATGACAAGAACTGTGAGCCAATAGGAATATAAAACACATTCACCTTCTTGTTATCTCACAGCATTCAGATGATCATAACAGTTTAGAAAGCATACCGCCCACACCACAGGATCTTGCTCCTCTTTAATTTTCTCTAATTTGTGTAGTGAATAACCAAATACTCATAATGCAATTAGAAGATAATCAGGCTTGTAATTATGTTAATTGCTGGAGACTTACATCAATCCTCCAGCAAAGTGATAGGATTTCAGGGGAACTATTAACATGGGAAGGGAGAGGAAGCACACATGAGAGAGAAAGAGATTGGGGGAGTGGGTAAATTGATGAACAGCTTAGGCTTGTATCATTGAGCAACAATGAGAATACAATGGTGCAACAAATGAAAAGGGCCTCAAGGGGAGAAGCTCAGAAAATGAGGTTTTAGGTACCAGCAACTCAACCTCTTTTGTCTGTTTTCTTCCCATAAATAATCATGTTGTGCATCTATATTTATTGTAATAAGCCCAATTCAGAGAAATTGGATCCATAGCTGAACAGAGAACAAAGGGGAACTGTTCAGCTATGCAGCAGTTTGCCATGTCTCCCACACCACTGAAAGAGCCACTGTATTACCTTCTGTCCTCGACTCCTGGGGGTATTCTTTTCTCATGGTGATGTCCGATATTACATTTAAAGCCATAATACTGCAACTGCAATGGCCTGTCTCAGAAATGTCATGGATCAGTCATAATCTCTGAAGAACATACAATACATAGTGGACTGACAGAATTTATGAAGTAATCCACAGTGGAAATGTTTTTGGGGTTTTTTTTATTTACCTTTTTTCTCAGTACCTCACTGAGGTTGTAGTGATTGTTTAAACCTTTTGAAAGTGAGTTTTCTCAGATGAAGTCTGACATAAGTTGTAGATGATGACTGTACTCTATTAGGATGGCTATTTCTGAGTTTACAGAACAGTTTTCTGTGTTTACACTACCTGTCAGAAATTGACTAGCTGGCTTAAAATAAAAATGGATTTTTTAAAAGAGTATAGTTATTATTACTAAGTTTCTTCTTTGTAGTTTAAAAGTTAGTTTCAACATAGGAAAAAAAACTAGTAGGGATCAAGAAAGTAAAACTACCCTTAGACTAGTATGATCTTTTTGCCCACAGCTGTCATGATAAAGATAATTAATAAACTCAGTTGTTTTCTCTTTTGATCTGTATGTTTGTAACTAAAGGACATTTTGCAACATTTTATTAACTCTAGGAATCTACTTGGATGTAAAAGTACATTAGCTTTTGCAACTCCATGGAACAGCACTTTTTTCATGTTCATAAGTGGGCATTACATTATTATTTATGAAATATGAATAATGATCTAAAGAGTTGAGGGGTTAAGAGAAAATATTTAAACCTATTTAAGTGCCCTGTTTTGAAATATTTCCTATAAATTACTTGTTTTTTCCTTTTGATTCACATTCAACTATCAAGTGTCATTGGTCATTTCCTACTATATCATCTCTTTAAATTCCAATTAAAGTTTTCTTAGTTCTAAAAAGCCTAGGAAGAGTCAAAAGAAACTCTCTCAAGGGCTTCATCTACCAGAGATTTCTCCCTCATTGTTTTTTCGAACAGATGAGTGCTGCATACCTTGACTCCAGCCATGACAACACAATTTCCATGAAGCAGCCCTTAAAAATCACTCTGGAGCTCACACAGCAGGAGACTGAAGAGCATAAACCCAGTGTAAGCCCAAGCTTCCTTACACATAATTCCTCATCTCCATGGGGCTGCGTGCCCCTGTTTGGCCCACCCTGGTGTACCCTTGTTTTAGGAGTGTGGCAAATAGGGGGGCTCTGAGTTGATCCCAAGCTATTCTGGGCCTCTGCAAGTGTCTGAAGGAACTGTGTCTGACAAAAATGTTGAGCGTGTAATATGCACAGAGGACGTCTTCAAATCTAGACAATCCAGGTGAAAAACCAACAAAGGGAACAGCACCACCTTCTTTCCGTGTTCTGCCCGCATAGCTGTGAACAACGTCCAATGCAATGGGGAGGGGATGTGCTATTCAGCAGTCCTCTCCATCAAGGACATAGCAATACTGACCTTTACTTTATACAGACTGACTGACACATTTAGGCCTTCATAGAGCTGTAAAATTTCATTTTACCTCAATGACACTTGCAATATTCTGAAAGTGAAGTTTCAAATGCCAGTTTTCCTCCAGAAACTGACCTCCCAGAAAATTTAAATAAAACAAAACAAAACAAAACTCAACCCTATATCTTTGCATTGGCTTCTTTTTGCTTCTTACATGAAAGGTATTTACTGACCCCTCGCTCCCTTGGTGGTAAGCTTCACTGTGTGGTGTGTACCTAATAATAATCTCCACATAAATGCAGTTGTGACGATATCACAATGTTATTGTTGCTAAATTTTGGATAGATATTGTAATCTAGTAATAAAGTATAATTTATTTTAATTAAGTACTCTTGTAGATGTGCCTAGAGTTTTAAAGCACTTTAACATCCACCTTAAGTATGATCTAATTTTACTGTCTTTTGTTGGGCTATGCTACAGATTCCTTGCTAGTCTTAGGAGAAGGAGGAATATAAAGGATGATGCAGGCAGAGAAACTCTTAAGCAAGGAAAATACAAGTTTACAAAGTGTATTCCAAGTTGAAATTTGAAAGAAAGGAAGTTTTGCTCAGTTATGACTTATTTTCGTGCTTGAAATCTTCCTTGGATTGTACCTGGCAGCCATAAACTCTTTAAAATTGGGCTTATTTGTGCTTGGAATTTGGGCTTGCTCGTGCTGGTGGGATAAGGGGTTGACTTATAAATCCCAGTGATAGTATCAAGTGAAAAGGTCCCTTCAGGGCCTCTTGGCACTTTCTGTTGGTAGCACAATAACTGTATTTCATTACATTGTCCTGGACATGGAACCCAAGCAATAGAGCAGGCTCTAATATTACCCACAACCCCCCTATGCTGGTTCAATACCCTACTTCTTTCACCACAAAATGTCTTTTCTCCTGGTTGTCAAATCTCAGGATTTTCCTACAGGTTAAATTCTAGATTTCAGAGATTCCTGCTGACTCCCTGCTACTATTCCTATAGCTGTCATTTCTCGTCATTCATTCGCAGTGTGTCTGTAAAATTTCTTACTGAACACCTTGGAAATTGCTGCCTGCCCTGATCAAGGTTCTCCAGCTTATTTAACACTTAAAGGAGCATCTCAAGCCTGAAATAACCAAAATATAAACAATGGAACTGAGTGAAGCTTATTGTCCTAGCACCCAGTGGCCCCCAAATGCAGCAGGCCCCGGTCTCTTTTAAATTAGTTACATCTACCATAATTTGTAGGATCATGTCTGAGAAGTTGTTGTACAGGGATGAAATAGAGACATACCAAATGAAAAGAAATATCAATGTCTGCCTGTGTCAAGAAGAAGAACTCAGAGGAAATTTTCTTTCTTCTGTGGAAGAAATGACTATACCTTTTGGTAGCACATTCTGTTCCAACCTATAAGGTAAGGCAATAGCAATCCACGCAGAAAGAAATGAAAGAGTCACAAAAGTATTCTGTGACTTGAATGAAGTTCAGACCACAGATCTAAGTACCAGAATCAGCAGCAGAAAAAGCAGAAGAAAAGGACTGTCGCCCTCTATTCTTCTTGGAACTCCAGCTGGAGTACTGCATTCAGCTCTTAGTTGTGTCCCCAGCTAGGAAGGGCATGGATCTGCTGGACAAAGTCCAGCAGAGGCCACAAAGGCATAGAGAATCTCTTGTATGAGGACAGGCTGAGAGAATTGGGGTTGTTCAGCCTAGAAAAGGGAGAGCTGGAAAGAGAGACTTTTTACAAGGGCATGTAATGACAGGACAAGGGGCAATGGCTTTAAATTGACAGAGGAGAAGTTTAGATTAAATATTAAGAAGAAATACTTTGAAGAGTTCAAGGCATAATTTGGAAGGGGCTTTGAATAACCTGGTCTAGTGAAAGATCTCTCTGCCCATGGCAGGGTGGTTGGAACTAGGTGATCTTTAAGGTCCCAATCCAAATCAGTCTATGATTCCCTGATATCATTGAAACCTATACATATTAAAGAGCTCCTTCACCAAATCATTGCAAGCACATAGTCTAATGGTAATTGTGGTGGTTTTACTTGGCCCAGTTTTTGCTAGTGGGTAGGGAGGGGCACAAAGATGGCTCCTGTGTGTCGTGTGCGAAGGTTCTGGACGTTTTTCACCCTGTCCAGCAGAGCCACTCTCTGTTGGCTCTGAAAATGATGGACATGCTGCTGGCCAAACCTGGGCCAAGTAGAAATGTTAGTTACACCTTTGTGAAAACATATTTAAGAAGAAATCAAAACAATGGGTGCACGCACTTCTTTGTAGCCAGAGGAGGAGGAGGAGGTAAAAATATGTGAGGGAAAACAACATGGAGACACCAAGGTTAGTGGAGAAGGTAGAGGAGGAGGTGCTCCAGGCGC
>VZTX01008029.1:34339-50709 GCA_013400915.1 Pardalotus punctatus
AGAGAAACAGTGTTTGTAGCAGAAGAATTGTGGTGATGGACTGACTAAGGAAAAACCCCATACCCTGCCCCCCACCTGGAGCTGCTGGTTGTGTGAAGGAGGGGAGGGGGTGAGCTGAGGAACAGTGTCTTAAGAGGGAAGGGGGGTGAGTAAAGAAATGGTGTCTTAAAAGCTTATTTTTACCTCTCATTTATCCTCCCACTCTGTTAGGTTAATAAATCACTTTGCAACTTAAGTCTCTCACCTGTTTGCTCATGTTTTTCGTGGGTCCCCTCCCCATCACTGCCTCATCTCAACTCATGAGTTCAGTGTGTTTGTGTTAGTTTGAGTCCTCTCCTCTGCGTAAATGCAGCAGGAGAGAGCTTAGAAAGCAGACGTCGTAGGTCCCTGGCATTTGGCCAGGGTCAAACCACGACAGTAATGCATACTAAACCGTACAGCATCATTTTGCCCCATTGGCACATCATATATCTCCATGCCCATGACTGTATTGTTCATTAAAGGAAATGTACATAGGTCTCATTTTCTGCCTTGAACCTTGTCTCAGCCATGAGGTGGTTTCTTTCCTTTTATTATTATTTTTTTAATTTGGAGAAAGTGAGCTAAATTCAGCATTCAAAATTAAATCACATCAACAATTGTCTTTGAGCTTCTGTTATCTCAATATTGACAGTTTCCTTGTCAATATAGAATTTGTCAACTGATGCCTGATGTAGTTTGGAAGAACTTGCTTTCAGATGTCAGCAGTCCCCAGCTCGTGAGTAGGTGCACATATCCCTGAGTATTCATGTGCCAGTATGACAGAGGATCAGAGGCAGCTGCTCACAGAACTACATTAAAATTGTCTCACAGCAGTTTTGGAAGTGTTTCTTATTACAGTTTATTAGTCAAAACAATGTTGTGATATCATCACACTGTTAAGTGTCCTGCCTCAACTTTTTCCTAGCTTATGAATAGAGAAAATGCAGAGATTGCAATATGCAGAGATTGCAATATGCAGAGATTGCAATATACTGAGATTTGTCAGAGCTTAGTTTTTAAGAGCCACAGTCCTTGCAGGAGGTCCATACTGGAGTATCTTCCCCTCTGTCCTACAACCTTTTTCGTCCATGTATTTATCTGCTCCTGTGCACTTTTGCCATGTATCCATGATGGATCCACACCCTGGCATTCTTATACTAGAAGTGTCCAATGATGGTGGCATGCATGTACCCCCAGGGAGAAGCACCTTACTCTACATCCTCAACACATGGAAGCTACCACAGCACTACATTTCCTCTGTAACAGAAGTTGATGAGGTGCACACATGGACACATATCTACCACGTGTGGGACCAGCTGTGCCAGCTGCTGTAATTACTGCTAGTGTAGGATCAATACAGTACAACACAATTCTCTTTATGTGACTGCAGTACCTGAGAAAACTAAGTTTGGAGTTTATATTTTTGCTTTTGGAGAAAGGACACCAGCTCCTTCTAGAGCAGTGTGAAAAACGATGCTCTCATTGTCCTGCTAAAGATGCTAATTGTTAGTGCAGGTTACCGCATTATTTTAGAAGGAAAATACACGGATACAAATCAATCTGGTCTACAGTTCGGATGTTCAGTTGTACGTTTATAAGACTAAAGTACTTATCACTGAGCACCTCGGTCTAGGTAGGCTTTGCAATGAAAAAAGGGTTATTTTTTCTAAGTACATCTTGTTATTCTAGTAGTTATATGAAAATCCCAGTAAGGCCAAGCTATGGAAGAGCCACTAGTCAGTAAGGAAAAATGCAATTAATTTTTTTGGGGAGTGAATGTAGATAACACTATACAAAGCCTTTCCCAAAACTCTGGCCATATTCAGGAAGGTGAAATGTGTGAGGAGAGTTTGGGATGAGAGATATAGGTGTAATTTATTTTCCTTTTTCTGAGGGAGTATTGTGCAGAGAGGAAAAAGGGAAAAAAAAAGGAACAGACATTTCAAGGAAGAAGGTGGAAGAAATCCAAGGACAGACAGAAAGGCATGATCTTCAAAAAGAGCTGAGAGAGAGTGTCTTTGGGTAAAACACTGTGCTAGATAAATCTGAAGTGTGGATACTTGTTTTGGTTTTGTTTTGAAACAAAATATGGCACTCATTCTTTGGGTAGACAAATAATCATATGAAAGAGCTGCCTGACTCCAATTTGCAGCTATTCTCCAATCTGCAATACACTGATTTTAGCTAAGTGCTTTATTAAAAATTAACACTATTTTCCATTGGTTTGTGAGACCATTTACTGAATTTAGTAAGACTTTACTTTGCCTTTGTTATTAATATATCTTCTGATATTCTAACTCATATTGTTTGTATTCCATAAAAAGATGCTTGTAAAGTTAGTTTTAGAGCCATGTTTTGAAACAAGGAGTTTAGAGATAAATAAATGGAAAGTTCTTTTTTGTGCTTCTCTGCAGAATTGGGTCTTGGCACACAGGAGACTAGCTTGCTTACTTATTTGGATTTACAGCCTAGAATGAAAATGAACGAAAGGCTATGTAGAATAGAAAGCAGAAAAGAATTACCTTCAACAAAACTGGAATGAAACTCCTGTAGATTTTGCCAGGTCTATTGTCTCAGCTGCCAGATTTCTCATCTTGTGCCAGGTTTTCTCTCTAGATGCTGGTTAATTTTTCCATACATCAAATGCTTCACACCTGATTAGATTGGCTTTTACACTGCTAGAAGGACAGGACATTGCTAACCTGCTATGCCTGGAAGCCAGGCTGTCTTTTGAAACATTGGCTCGGTTTGGAGGCTCTCTTAGGGACACCTTGTGGAGAGTAATCAATTTCCATCAGGACACTAGTTCAGCCTCTCTCTTGTGACCATCATAATATAATTAAAAATTATCCTCAAGAAATTTTACTGTGTATTTCCACCAGCTGTGCCTGACTCCTTTCATTCTGCTCTTCTGACAGCAGTAGTTTTGCCATCTTGGATGGTCTCCAGTGAGCTCTGAATTTAGGAGCATGTTGTCTGTCGTTTTAAGTGGCCTACGGAAGCCTTTCTGTCAGTGTTGTAGTTTGTTCTCCATGCACTCATGCATTTATTAGATCAGCTTCATCTGGAATCATTAATTACCAAACATTTATTTGTGGCTTTTTTTCTTACGAGTTTTTTGTAACACAAAGAATTTTCATTTTCATTCTACTCATAATGAAATAAAATCTAAAAGTTGTGTGAAAGATTTATACTTGAAGGGAATTCACTGGGTCGGAGTGGTGACCACCTTTTACACAGTTGCTTTGTGTAGTTGCACTGTTTTAGAATTTTCCTTTCTCTCTCATGGAAAATATAGATAAACTGTACTTTTTGTACTTTCTTAATCTCTGTGTTTTGTGTTAGATGTTGCACAAGCCTTGACCAACAGGTCTTAGGGGGTGGATTCCCTTTGCCCAATAAGTACTTGTTTATTAGTGTGTATAAAAAGAAGTTCTTGTAAATAAATCTCTCTTCTTCGCCATCTTGAAGCCTGTCTGCCTGGCTTCCCTGCCTGCTTCCACAAATCCCACGAATAACAGAAAAGCAGCCAACAGCTTTGTCCTTCCTGTCCTGGCTTTAGAAAGGGACAAGCCAGAGTTTATTTATCCTTGCCCCTCCCTTGGAAAATTGTCCTGCTGGAATTCAAACCTTATACTATTTCCTGGGCTATCAGGAAGGCAGTAGTGGTGAAAACAGTTGTCTACTATCCCTCTTCAGTCCAAATGGAAGACCTTCAACCAAAATGGAGGAGTTTCTCCCAAAACTTCAAGGTCCAAGAATCTAGCTAGACTGCAGAGGGCATGTGCTGCTAAACCAATAGTAAAGGCACCATTGGGATATATTCTACATTTGAAGCAGATGAAGTAAGAAATATCAGTATGTGCTGCAGAATTTGATATGAGAGAGATTGCACCACTGCCACCATGCTATAAAGTTGTGCAAGTGGACCTTTCCAGGAAAACTAGGTGTGGGGCTCACTGTGAGTCCCAATTTTATACCCCAGCCTTAGTTCGGAGTTTCAGAGAGATGCCTGTTCTGCAAGATTTCAGACTCACTCATCCATTCACTGGCATTTCCTTTTGATTGGATGAGGCATCTGGTGTAATTAGGTGAATCCCATCCCTTGGCATCAAACCATCCTTATCTATACAGGAAGAAATTTGAGTACCCCCCAATCTCAGCAGCCTCTTCTGCAGGCAGGAGGCTGGCTGCCAGTGTGAGCACCAGGTCCCACTCCTGGATTTGTGACTGGCACCAGCCTGCTGGGAAACAGCTTCCAGAAACCTCCTCAGGTCCTCCCCTGCTTTGCTCAGGAACTGCATTTTAACTGCATTTAAGCTCAGGCCCCAGACAGTGGTACTCGCCTGAGCTGTGCTGTGGCCATGTCTCTGCCTGCTCACAGACCTCTGAATTCAGGCTCTACTGCCAGTGTGACTTCCTGGCTCCACTTTGGACCTGCCTCATTGCTGTGGATCTCTCTGGGGATCTCCTTATCCTAGTCATCATACCTGGCCCTGCTCTACTCTTCGCCTTGGGAGCACCTATGCTCCTCACTGCATTCATTTTCTTTTCCTTTCAGTTTACTGTAAAGCTTTTGTTTTATTGTAGAAAACACAATGAGGTTCAGTGTGGAATTTTGCATATTTCTTCTTCCTTTCAGTGCATTACTTTCTTTTTTAAACTCTAAAGGTATGGAATTTTTATAAGCTGATGGACATTAAGAAAGAAATGCAATTATATGCTTAGAAATGAAACTTATGGACTGAAAGTAAAACATGGGGAGATGTTCAATGTTTTTAAAGCACTGGTATGGTTATTACATTAATTTAAATAATGTAGAAATTTATCTGTCTCTCTTTGTATATCTCTACTCTTTTACCATGATTTCATGATTGCATGGTGTGATGTGAGCCCTATTTCAAGAAAGACCTCAAGCATGTCTTCAGGTTCATTCTATTCAGGAAATGACTTCAATATAAGTTTCAAGGATATCCTTTAATATGTTTTTTGCTTTGTTTGCTTTACTAGGCTTCTTTTGAAAAGTTTTAGTTGCCTGACTCTGAAAAAGAGGGTCACTCCTAAGAATGTACATCACTGGTAGATTATTAAGGTCATCCAAAATGTGTGCATAGTATTGAAATAAACACAACACACCTTCTGTAATATATAAGGATTTTTTTTTTTTTTTACAGATTGACACTTTGAAAACATTCAGGTGTTTCAAAATAGTTCATTCAATTTTGTTTTCTTGCCATAAAAGTCAAGAGCCTGTCAGTTGCTCTTTCCTGGAACACCAAACACTCATAACTCCCCTCTGAGTCAAGCATCAGGCAAGGGTAAATGGAGATTAGGAGGAAAATTGGTTACATAGTCCATAATTTTTCAAGAAGCAGCTTGCAACTGTTGAAAACATGTTCTTAAGGCTTACTTTCCAAAGGAAAGTAAGGAATTTGCCTTCACATTGAAGGTTTGGTGTAAAGTGTTGAATACACTGTACTCTTCTGCAAAAATTTTACACAGATATCCAAGAAGGTCAAAATATATATATAAAATTAATATTTCACTAGCAGATGATATGTATAAGCTTCATCAGGGGCTGCATCTATAATTCTAGTATAAATCAATTTTCTTCTTAGAACCATTTAATACCTGCAAAATAGAGACAAGAAACTACTTATACTCCCTATTCCTAAACCGTATACTAACTGTGTATATGGTTTGAAATTCAGAACAGAGCAAAATCTTAATCTAACGTTATCGATCCATTGAATGTGTTTAATTTTAAGTGGGACCTGGCAGTTACAAGTGATTTCTGTGTGTTTCTCAATGTGTTTTTTGTTCCTCTGTGTGCACAGTCGCACATAATTCACTGTGCTCAGGGGAGCCAGACCCTTGCTAAAATGAGATTTAAAAGAGAAATAATTTCACTCTGACCTCCAGTTTAGTTTTTCCTAGCAAGCACTGCTTGTACACTGCTCTACCCTGGTAGCTACGGCTATATTTCACGAAGTGCATGTGGCAGTTCCCAGATTCAGACTGTGTAATAAAACATATGATGCAGATCTACCTGTGCACAGGTGTGTGTACAGCACCATTTCCCCCTGCACTGGGCAGAGTCAGGCTGATAGTGGTATTACTGCTGTATGGGCTTCTGACTGATACTTTGAGAGGAGCCCTGGACTCCTTAGGGACCTGCTGTAGTTGTCTTTTTATGGCTCACATCTGGAGTTCCCTCTCTTCTCTTGACTTTTGTGATGTTTTAAATACATTACATGGCTCTGGTACATTTGTGAGCTTTGGCAAGTGACTGATAGGGTCTGGAGGACTGATGAACGTTGCCATAGATTAGTCCTGACAAAAATTCATATTTTGGAGGCCTTCCAACTCTAGTACTTCTCCTGTGTCTAATATTTTACACAAATCTTTAAATGGGCTTTAGGAAAGAGAATTTGGCTCCATTTGTGTTCAGTGTGGGATATGGGCACAGTTGCAGAGAACCAAACCCACCATGGTTTGGACCATGGCCTTTAGGCCCTTCCCTGTTACAAATACCCCCAGGTTTTTTGTCAGACATGTTCCAGGGAAATACTTTCACTGTGTCTGCCAGCCTGTAGGACATTACACGTTCAGCAGTGGACAGAAAGCATTGTAATTTTAATGTGAAGAAAAACAGTAAATATGGCTGTAGACTAAATAGAAACAAGAAGAGAAGCAACAGGCAGTCAGACTTAAACTACAGTTGTCCTAAGTACACAGAAAATTGCTTTATGAATCTAGCACATACAGCCAGTTTTCTACTATGCATTGAGAAAAAAAGCTTGCAATTATGGGATTGCAAAATGGAAATTTTTCTAATATAGCAGGTCAGATAGCTATGACAAGTTATTTTGTCTTTTATATGCATACTGTGCATGGTGGCGGATTACTTTTTTTAACCTTATATAATTTTATTGCAACATTAATGAGGTATAGCCTTTGAGCATGAAAGATGTAACCTAATATCCTGTAAGAAGGGAAGGGCAGGCCCAATCTAACCCATGACTGACCGTTTTTCTGGATTGCATGATTTTATATGCCGTTGTTTCTGTTTCAGGAAGGTACTGTAAATACTTTCTTTGTGTACATGTGTGGAGGTAGCACTGACCAGTCAATTAAAGGAGTAAAGGAAAGGGGCAGTTCTGACCAGCTGTGGCAAGTTTAGGCCACTTGTGATACCAAATTTGGCAGTTATGTCAAAGGTGCATTATCAGTGATCTGGGGAAATTATATTTCATACCTCCTTGTAAGCATTTCCTTCTGAGTAAATTTCTGCATTGTTCACATCAATTTCTTTCAATAAATATAGTTCTTCTCACATGGTGTCCTAAAAACTCACCCTGATACCAACTTGTTCTAAGTAGAAGTCTAGTCCAGTGATCTGTATGCCTCTTAAAATTAATGATCTCCATTGCCTGGTAAGAATGATCATCTTAAATATAGTGTATTTTCAAGATCCAGTGATGCATTTCAGTACTATTTGGCACCTACCTGACCCCCAGCCCAATCCCAGTCTTAAACTGCATGATACTTGTTCTGTCTTAGATAACCTATTCAGCTTACTGAGCTCAGCTCTCTTCCTAGTCCACATGAGAGCTAGAAAAACCCAGAAAAACCGAGGACTTCAATTTTTTTTGCATCCTAATCAAATTCTACATTGATCTAGAAAGTCCTCCCTGCTGTAGGTATTGTATGAATAGATTTTCCTCAGTCCACATCAGAAATATTTGTAGCTCTGTTGAAAGAGTCGAACTATAAAGTCTGTTTTTCAATCCATATTGCCAAAACCCTTCACTTAATGTAACTACTTAACAAGTTTAAGCCGCATCTGTCAAAGCTCTCATCAATAAGCCTTTTTGTCAAGTGATTCTAGTGGCATTCAAGCTTTTGGTCTTTTAAAAACCTAATGGCATACCCAGATCTTTAATCTCTGGCCTCCTGAAAACTAACCACGGCCCCAGTCCCAGACTATCCATCCGCCAGTCAACCAAAACCATTGATGTGTGATATTCTGAATGTGAAACCCAGCTGATAGGGCCCTTGCTCATAGCCTGCAGTCAAATGAGTGTTATGTATGGATCATTGTCTATAGTTGTGCTAGACTCATCTTTCAGGAAAACAAGAGATTTTTTTTCCTTGCATTCATGAGGCGGGAAACTAGGATGAGAGCTGGAGCTAGCTAGCTGTTAAGAGCTAGAATTTAGTTAAGGCCCGTTCTGTCACTGTGATGCAGCCAAGGGACTGTAATTTCTGCTCTCTCAAACCCTTGTCATTGTTGCAACCTAGACTCATGAGCAAGACATTTCTGCCAGAGAACGTATAAAGGGAAGTTTCCCATCCATCAGGAGAAGCACCTATTCTAGAAATGACGATTTCTTAGGATTTGTCCACACACCACATTGGATTTGGCACTCTCTTCACCATAGACCAAGCTGTAGGATTTTTTTAATACTTGTTGATCCAAAGGAGCCACAGAAATTCAAGAAGTGTTTCACTCTGCTTGCAGTTATATCTTTGGCCTTGAGGATTACAATTTCAATATAAATATTGAACCCCAACTCTACCTAACCCTTGGCTTAACTGTAGGTATTTGATACATGTCCATGAAGAACTGACTAAGCATTTGGACATATTGATGAGAGAATGAGCATGAAACCTTGTGTATCTGGTATAATGATGCTTTACTATGGTCCTACATGTGGATTATCTGAGTGCACGTTCTCAGATCGGGATTAGTTCTAGTATCCCTATATGGCAGCCTGAATAGGCCTGCTCATTTTGAGCAAATCACTTAGCATTTCTGCTCCTTAAATTGTTTGGGTGGGGACAGATGGCTGTGACAGACCTTGTATATTCTCCTCTTCACAGCTTCTCCAATAGTCCGTAAACCCAATTTCCAACACCCTAGAATTTCAGTTCTTGGCTTTGTATCACCAAAAATTGCTACTGTGCCAAATTTGGGAAGCAAAGTGGGTTTTGAAGTATGGAAAAGTATCCAGTAGGGACCAAGCTAGAGCTATCATATTCATTGAACAGATTATAAGCCATATTTAAAACTATTTCTCTGTGGGTTAAAATCTGATTCACTAACAAAAGATTTAAATGTTCACCACTCCTTTGTCTTGGTGCAGCAGAAAAAAATCTGAAAATGTGATAGCTCTGTGCTGTATTGAACAGAATCAAATCCTTCATATAAGCCAAACTTCAGTTCTCTACTAATAAAATCCTGCATGCCCCTTTATAGCACATGTTTATTCTGTAGTGGAAATGACACAAATCCTTAATACAGCATCAGTGCTGCCTATTGAGCTTTGTATTCTTATAAATGTTCCCATGGGGAACCTGAAGGTTGGCACTGGTAGACTGTATTTTTAAAATATCACAGATGGGGTGGAACCCAGCATCATGTTGCTTATTACTCTGGTGATCTATCTAAATGGTATTCTTTGCTGCTGAAATCTAATAAAAAATAACATTTTTGAACTATTAGATATTGGATTAAAGCTCCTAATTGTCTCTTTCATAACCAAGGATGGTCCATATTAATAGTTCTTTCCAGAGCCATTGAAAAGAAGACATCTGTTTCGGCATACATTGTGAAACTCAAATCTGTCCAGTGCAGTTTTATTCATTTGTTACTTTCCATGAACAAATGTGACTGCACATTTATTTAAATCTTTAGAAATGTGGATGAACAAACAGATGACAAAGTAAAGTTAAACCTGAATTGGAGACATGCTGTTATGGAAGAAACAGTTCCATCCGCAGTAGGTGGTTACTGCCCTTGCAATAACCCACTGCAATAATTCTGATATGGTCAAACTGTGCCTCTCATATACACTGTCTCAAATGGATGGGCAGTTCCAAAAAGATTGCAAAAACCCCACTTGCTTAGTAAAAGGTCATAGGAAAAAGAGAAGAAATGCCAGGCACAAAGACTGACCTATTCAGAATATAATCACACCTTTGTTTAAAAAGACATATACATTAGCAAGGGTAGAGATCTTACTGCATACTCCCTGATTTTCTAATGCAGCTGCCATGAGTAGGACTTTCAGAAATGAAGAGGGTGTGGCATCGTTTTATTATTCTGCCCATTTTCTATTTAAATTATTAAGTGTGCAGTAGTACAAGGGAATTGTATTTTCAGTGTACTCAGGCAGGATTTTTCTGGGTTTGACCTATAGCTAGGATAAAATGAAAGCTATGAGGGTGACAGTCACAAAAGTGCTGCCCGCTGCTTGCTATAACTCCTACAGAATCTGAGCATTTTCAATATTCCCAAGCATGTATTTGGCAACATTTGATCTTTATGATTGAGAAAACTAAGTTAATTCTGACCCACATCCCACCACCCCCCAAAAAAACCCAAACCAACTGAATAAAATTATTGACTGGAGGAGAGGAAGCATATCCATACTAGCAAAGGAGAAGGTGATAAAGTTGGAAAAAAAAGGTGAAAGAATGTGCCTAAGTGACAAATCTGGAATGCATGCTCATCTTGGCTTCACAGGCAAAGATACGAGAGTAGGGGCTCTGTTTATGTTTTAGTGGGGAGCATATATTGTCGCAGCTGAAAGTACAGAAAATTACTCTCCTGTTGATTTCCTGATGTCTGTGCCCCTGAGGGGCAAATTTGGGTGCAAAATAAACCTTAATTTAAGTGTAAGGCTGTGTGTCTTTTTGCTGTACCAGCAGAACTGAAGTCCAAATAATTACAGATTTTTTTTCTACAAATTATCTATTTGTATTAGGGGAAAGAGTAGTAGCCTTGGTGGGGTAAAGAAGATCTTGATGCTTCTACTACACAGACTGCATATTGGTGATGATCCTTATTTTCACTTAATATGGTTTACAAAGAGACCCATTCTTGGAACATCAAATCTCCAGAAAACTGCATCTTCATAGCACAGCAAAAAAAATATGATAATACTGTTTTAATTAGGTAGCAATTGTCAGCAGCCACTGCCATGAAACTAATCAGTATTTTGTACCAAAAACCTGGCACTCAGAGTTGAAGTCTAGGAAACTATAATAATCCTTTACAATTTTACAGTGTTTTCCACCCCTAGATAGCTTTTGCATTTTGTATGTACACAACATGGACCTGGTAGGCTGTCTGGAGGAGGCACTTAGCAGGCAGCTGACCTGAAAGACCCTGCATGGAGTGCAGAGAAGAAAAATGGAAGCTAGTGTTGCCTCTTGGGGTTCCCTAGTATATCTGCAGTGTTACCAGAAGGTTCAGGAAGTTGCATCTGTCAAGTGTGAAATTCTTAAGATCAGAAAATGCCCACTTAGAGAATTAGGAAACACCTGGACATTTTCATCCCCCAGAATACTCTCATCTCATATGCAATATATGTAGGCTATACACACATTTTTTCAGAAGTGTTTTATTGCCCATTTGTTTAAATCCACATTTTATGTTTATAACCTTTCGAAGGTGTGAAAGCAATACTTGTTCTGTATTAACAATATGTTTATTTATTACCAGTGGTATGATTTTTGTCCTTTTAATGCCAATGTTCTGCTCTCGAATGTTACGAAGTTGCATATACTGTGCCCTGTGTTTTAATAAATCTCAAAACAAAATGACAATGAGGGGTTAAAAGTAGCTTTAAAAATTATTAAATAACTTATGTTGATGATGCTTTAATTTTCAGCTTTGACCATCATCGAGGGAGTAAATAAATTTATTACAGCTGTGGATGGATTCAGGGCTGAGACCTGAGTTTTGTATTCAAAGGAATGTGTTGAAAGTTAAACAAACTCACCAGAGTCACCTTAAGTACATGAACGTTTCTGCATTTTGCAGTTGTACAGCTTTGCTCCAAAAACAACACCATGAGGTTATACAATGAGACACTGAGACAGCCAAGGGACACAAAAACACTGTCGGAATCACTAGAGTGCAGTTACGGAGCACTTTATAAAGTAATATGAGTAATTGCATGTAACAATTGCCAATATCCACAAGAGCTAACCATGTCTGTAGTGCAGTAGGTGAGGAATGCTGTGGCAGACTTTTAAATGATGATCGTCCTCTGCAATTCCAAGCTTGACATTTCCCTGCAGAAATTTATCCTGCATCTGACCTGCACTACTGAAAGTGATTTAATAGTGCCAAATTTTGTTAAATTGAAGTATTTTAAATCCTCATTGTTCTAGCTAATATTCTGTTAATTTTATTCTAATTTACAAATATTTCTACAGTCTTTTTTTAGCTGAAAAGTCCCCAGGTACTGTGGAGATGGGGTAGAGTGCTTGGTTTTGTGTTGTGTAAGAAACAAACCCAAGACAGTGTTACAATCAGGTAGTGCTGGATTTTCCAGTAGTATTTATGAGAAAAATATTTTGGAATAACCTTGGCATCTAGAGTTGCAACAAAGGTGTACTTTCATTTCCTCAGAGGAGTTTCTCAGAGACACAAGCTGTAAATTGCAGAGCAAAACAAAGAGAATGCCTTTACTCAATTAATTAGACTGCAACTTTTATAAAACAAAAAAAAATATACAGTGGGAAAGTTTTTGATGCAACAGAAGGAGTCTTAAAATATTTGCTGTAACGTACCTCTAACTTGAAAAATGCATCGCTCTTTCTCTAAAGATCATACTTTATTCCCAGAGGAGTATATAAAATCATAAGAATACTTAAGCCTTTTGCTAACTAGAAATAAAACCATTTACCAACACTGTCAGATAGTCAAAAGGATAAACAGTTGCAAACAGAGTAGTGGTTGTGTACTTAATCCCAAAGATAGAAGAGTGGGTGCATAGTAAACCAAACTAAGAAGTCAAACTTAGTGCCATAGTGACCCCTGAACTGTAATGACGGTCACTCTGGTCAGTGATCTCCAAAGTGGAGAAGAACTGGAGAAGAATTAATTATCCGTTTCAGAACAAGCTAATATCTGAGGACTGGTGGTGCACACAGAAAATTCAGATTTGTGTGTCAGTGACCAAGCTAAGAAACCAAGCATTCCATTGCAGAATTCCCCAGCTAAATGTTTGGCAACTGGTGCATCTTACCAGTAATTCTTCATTTTGCATAAAATCATATTTTTTAGCTAGATGCCTTTCATTTAAAAAACCCACCACCAAAAATAATGAAACAAACCAACAAACAAAACCCAAAAATTTCAGCCAGCTTTATTTCGGAGTAAAGGGATAAACCTAATTACAAACATATATAGGAAAAAGAAAATATGTCTATATATGCTGCTGCTTGTAAAAATGTCATGCCAACTGAGGACACTGGAAAAAAATTTTCCTTACATATTGAAGTGTTAAAGCCAAAAAATTAACTAGATGTTATTCATATTCCTTTTTTTTTGCTTCCAGGGATAATAGATAGAACAGTAAATAATAGTACAAATGAGAATAGAACTTTATGCTGTTTGACATAAAATACACAATGGAAAACCAATATAGCTACAATAATAAATCTTTTAAATGTAGAGAGTTGCCTCACTCCAGTGTATTATTATGAATTCAGTAGCATAACACTTTATGTGACAGTTGGTAGCAAAACTTGAACTCAGATTATTAATAACCTTTCCTCAGCCTATCATTAATGTCAGTGGGTGCGGTTTAGGAGTTTTATTTTGGCAAGTGTAATATGTTAACATATTAACTGACTGCTCGTGTAGTCAGAGCAGGGATGTTAACCAGGGAAGGCATTTCACGCCACTTCTGAAGGCACTAAAAATAAACTGCTACTTACCAACTCAGACAACTTGGTAAATGTCTGATTTCTGCAGCCTCTGAAGTGCTACATCAGCACTTAGTCTAGAGTTTAAGACATTTCTTTCAGTAAGCATTTACATAGAGGAGGACATTTTGGCTACAGGACATTTGCAGCAGACAAATCATGTCAGTCATATCTTGTCAAGTTTAACATCCTGTGACGGCAACCGGTGTCAGTATGCTCTGCTGAAAGGAGGCTGAGATCCGTCTGTGGAGCTGCTGCCTGTTCACCCAGGCCATGGGGCACAGATTCAGATATTCAAATATTCAGATATAAATATCTTATATTAGGCAATGGAGTCTGTTTTTAAGTTACTCTGTTACATGCAATACCTTTGCTGCTGATACCATATAAGAGGCCACTGCATGGGCATGGAATGGCTTATAAATGTAATTTTCTTCATGAAAAATTGTGAGCTAGATAAGCCCTTCACAATTTGTTCTGAATTAAGAAGTGAGCATAAAAGTGGACTGGTAGAGGTCAATTACAGTTTCCCATTGCTGTTCTTTGTTCTGGAAAGAATTAAATTACTTTTCCCTCTTAGGTGTACGGATATCACAGGGTAAGGTTATTATTCAAGGTTGTTGAAGACTGTCTTAATTCTTAAGAGACATTACCAAGAGAGGGTATATGCTCACTTTTTTGGTATTGATAAACCTGGAGTTACAGAGAATGTAAAAAACTGTGCATGGAAGTTACCTTGAAGAGATCTTATTCCTTCTCCTCCTGCTAGGCTGAGGATGCAAAACTACCCCATTGCTGACAGATGCTTACTTATGCTATTTTTTTAAAAGCAGGGGGTCTCTTTAAATCACTGTGTTTCATTGCTAAAGGAAAGTCAACTATTTTAACTCTAGATGGAACTTTTTTTTTTAATCACCTAATAGCTGCCATAATGTCTTGTGTTACAAATTAAGATGATTACTTCTACAATTCTCACTGGATACAGAGAATGTTGATCACTGTCTGTTTTATATTTATTGAAAAAAAAGTCACTTTTCAGGCTAAGCAATCTTTTTTTTTTTTTCAACTTTATGCTATGCTTTCTACTTCTCTTATAATTTTTGGTTGCTGGGTTCATTTTTTTTTTTTTTCCTAATGGGTGATGAGATTGCTGAATTATCCATGGTCTGTCTTTCCAGTTTAATTTGTCGAGTCCAATTTTTTATTACTTTCTGTCTTGTAGTCTTTTCATCTGGGTTATCTTTTCTCTTGTGTGTTTATTAATGTATTGTTTAGACAGGTTTAAAAACTTTACTAATGCCAAACTAATTTAGATCTATTACTTTCCACCAACAAAAAGAACATTTTTTCTCTCACAGAAGAAAATTATACAGACTTGACCTGGTATGTCCTCAAAATCTGTGTTTCTTGTCAACTTATCCTTTCAACACCTAGTTTTGGATGGATTGTTTAATGACAGCAACAATAGTTGTAGTATTTTCTAATGACTGTAGACATTAGTTTATCTCATATGTAACACCCTAAAACTGCTTTCACTCCCTTTTCAAGATGAATACTTTATTTTACTGAGCACATTTTCTCCCATGTGGAATCATTCTGCATCTCTAATAGTTGTTTTGGGGGTTTTTTGTAATTTAATTATTCTAAGTATAGAACTTCAGCGCACTATCGTAACCTTAACTTTTCTTTTTTTAGTCTACTAATTTATTTTACTATCCTGATACCTTTGCTCATGTTGAAACCTTGTTTAGTATCTTTTCGTATTTGACCTCTTGTTTGGGCAAAATGGCACTGAATAATATAGTCTGCACTTCTTCATAGGGTTAATTTTCTGTTAACTAATGGACCTAATTTGCCTGTGTTTTCCCTTGAGTTCTAAAGGACTTCAAAATCTGATTTGAGATGCCAAAGTGTGTGAAGGAAGATCCAGTAGAAATCATATGTGATGATTCTCTTCTGTTTAAATTTTGCCTGCATTTAGTGGTATGGGATACCTATAAAAAATAGTGTAATTAGCTTGCACTGCAGAAGGCTTCCATAAGATATATAATGGAGACATCATGATACTGATGACAAATTTCACCTTTCCTCTATATAATTATTACTAGACCTTGAACATGCAATTAATTTTATAGGTCTTTTTTTCCCACACTATCAATGCAAAGACAGCACAAAAATAAGAACTGGTATTACAGATTTTTTAAAATAGCTGATATAATCACACGACACTGTTAATGTTAGTAGGCTAACTTGATGGAGTGACATTACAATAAATAATGCCTTGCAATAAATTATGCATATTGTGACAAATTATTTTCACAATAGCATACAACTCAGTGACAGGTAGTTTTCCCAATTTTCACACCACACCAAATGCTTTTCCCTGTCTCCAGGTCTGACTTCAAAATGTACTTCAGTTTTGAACTTTCTTTTGAAACATAAAACTTCAAGTTCTTAAATGCTAAATGAAATGGACAATTTTCTTACAATATAAATGGACTATTTTCTTACATTGTGTCCCCATTTTAAAGTGCATTAAAACCTATTTAATTTTTTTTATGATCAAATTATTAGATTTCTTTTTTTCTTTTTTTCTTTTTTTTTTTTTTTTTTTTAAAAAA